>OZ005743.1:111211002-111263859 GCA_963930735.1 Dioctria linearis | reverse complement strand
GATGCTGCGCCCTTCCCGTTAAATGTTTTATACCATTCATTTGGCAGAACCATTGGAATTCCTACGATGTAAAAGCTGTCGCATTATCTGAAATGAGAGTCTTCGGAATTCCCATTCTACAAAAAATTTCTCTAAGCATCTCAATGGTAGTTGTTGAAGTTATGTTAGGGACTGGCATTACTTCTGGCCATTTACTGAAACTGTCTATGCATACCAGGAAATGTCTTCCCATAAAAATGGGCCACAGTAATCTGTATGTATTCTATCCCATGGTGCCTTAGGCCATGACCAAGGACGTAAGGTAGCTTTTGGTGGATCGGCCTGGTTCATAGCACAAATAGTGCAATTCCTGGCCAGCTGCTCTATGTCTTCATCAATTCCCGGCCAATATACATAGCTGTGAGCCAAAGATTTCATTTTTACTACCCCAAAATGGGAAGAATGCAATTCTTGTAACACTTTATCCTACAAGCATTTAGGAATCACTACCTTAAATCCCCGAAGAATACAATCCTTTTCGATCGACAGTTCATTACGAATTTTATAAAAGGGCAAGACTTCATTATTGCTTACTCCTTTTGGCGAACCCTTAAACACAAATTGTTTTACCATTTGTAATATATTATCACTTCCCGTTTCCTTAGCAATTTACTTTGCGTCAACCGGAAATTGTTGCTCCTTACTTACTAAATTTAAATATAAATCTTGTATTTCATTTTCACTGTCCCTTGTTTCTTGATACTGTAAAGGGGCTCGCGAAAGAAAATCTGCGTTATTTTCTGTTGTCTTGACATATTTGATATCAAAATCATTTCCTGATAAAAATAATGCATATCGTTGCAATCTATGTGCTGCCATTTGAGGAATTCCAGCTTTACTCCCAAATATGTAAATTAAAGGTTTTCAGTCTGTTTTCAAAACAAATTTACGCCGATACAAATATTGATGGAAGTATTTTATTCCGAAATATATTGCTAGAGCTTCCCTCTCTATTTGGCTATATCGTCTTTCCACATCTAGTAAGGTTCGCGATGCGTATGCGATTGGTTTGACATTCCCATTTTCATATACATGGGATAAGATTGCTTCGAGGCCATAACTACTTGCATCTACTGTTAATTGTATTGGCAAAGAAGAATTATAATGAACCAACACATTAGCAGATAAAAGCATTTCCTTTACATGATTGAACGCTCTTTCGCACTTATTTGTCCACGACCAAGGAACATTCTTCTTTAAACAACTGTAGAACAGATTTAGTTCCTCAGCTACATTCGGAAGAAATTTCCGATAGTAATTTAACATCCCCAAAAAAGATTTTAATTGTATCACATCTCTAGGAGAATTTACTTCTCTAATCTCCTGCACCTTATCCGGGCAAGTTTTAACCCTTCTCCACAAATAATGAATCCTAAATAACGGGCTGATTCTTTCAAAAACTCACATTTTGGTGCTTTAACTGTTAAACATGCACCCTTTAAACGATGAAGTACCTTTTCTAACACTTGCATGTGTTCGCTCATGTCTCTACTTCCTATCAATATGTCATCCATAAATACGGCAACTCCGTGCAAACCCGCCAATACCGTTTCGATTTTCATTTGAAAAATACCCGGTAGGGTCTTGATACCATACGGACACCTGGTATATTTAAATAGTCCTAAACGAGTAGAGATAGTCGTCAGTCTTTGACTATTTTCTTCTAACTCTATTTGCTGATAGGCAGTAGCTAAATCTATTTTCGAGATAATCATACTACCCGATAATTTCTCGAAAAGGTCTTCGATTCTCGGTAGTACATACCTTTCATTTAGTAACACCTTATTCAAAGTAATTTTGTAATCACCACCACATATCCTGACTGTACCGTCGGATTTTAAAATAGGGACAATAGGTGTACCCCAATCTGAGAATTTAACAGGTACTGACACACCCATTCTTTCTAATTTTCTTAATTCCGTCTCCACCTTACCTTTTACACTGAATGGTAGTGGCCTTGGTGTAAAAAATTTTGGTAGAGCATTTCTTTCTACATGTAGTTTCGCTTTGCCGTACTTAAACTTGCCTAACTCATCCGAAAAGACTTCAGGAAATCTTCTAATTAACAACCCGATTTCCTTTCTTTCTAAGTGATCTATCTACCTGTAAACCGATACCGAAATCGCACATAAAATCTCGACCTAATAAGGTAACTGATCCGTCTTTTACAACATAGAACTCTACTTTGCGAGTTTTGTCGGCGTACTGTACATTTAACTTGCATTTCCCTACTGGAGAAATTTGTGGCCATTGTATTCATATCTGTGGCTTCTAATTTTACCTTGCTAAATTTTTGATGATATACAAACGAATTTAAGCAACTTATAGCTGCACCGCTATCCAATTCAATAATTCCCCATTTACTTTCACGTTTAAGCAAATTGTCGCAGCAGCCTCATTGATACTAAGTGTAAACAAATTGCCTTCAACAGGCTGAGACGACACGTAATTCGTTTTCTTATTTTTATTTTCCCGAACTACAACCGTTGTTTTAATTGGGCATATTTTTTGTAAATGCCCTTTATGACATTTATTGCAAACACAATTTTTGTACCTATAATTTTGTGATAAATGGTTAGTATTACCACAACAAATGCATGCAATTTTATTATTCTTTATTTTGTTATTGAAATATGAAATATTTTTGTTATTTTTAGTCTGCTTACCTACTAAGTTACCTGGTGTCATAGCTTTAATTCTATTTACAGGTTCTTGTTTGACCCTAACCTGAAAACTATTACCTACAGTAGTTAAATATCTGCTGTTTGTGTAAAGAGTTTTTCTCTTACTGGTCCCTTTTTTAATCCTAGGATGAATTTATCTCGCATTTTTGAACTCACATGTTACTGCCAATTTTTGGACTTCTCTCTCCCATTGCTGAATTGTTTGGTGATCTTTCATTGCTGCCGAATGAAAGTTTTCTCGTTCTACAAAAATTGAAACGGCTGTTTGTAAATGTGTATCCAGCGCTTTAGTGAGGTTCTCGAATGTGACTTCCTCCAGCTCACTTGGGTAACACAAATCATTTAATAATTTATATGAGTGCTCCGTTAACATTGTTAGCAACACCGCACGTTTATGTTCTTCCAATTTGATGTCATCGCCTGTAGATATTGTAGGAGTCTCTTCTTATAAACTTTCCACTCCATTCCAACGTGATCGAATTCCCTTAATAAACCAATTCTTCCGAATTGTTCTATCTGCGGTTTCTTACTGTCGTCTTCGTTTCCCATTTTTTGTCGTGCAATCCGCTGATTTTCCTCGTCGCCAATGAAATATCTTTGTTGCTGGGAAGTTTAGAGATGTAAAACAACCGATATTTTAACTTCACGATTTATTTAATCCTACAGGTTACACAAATATAAAAACGCAATATGCGTCTGACATTTTAGCACTCTTAATAATCCAAATCATGTGTCATCACCATTGGCAGTGAAGCTAGCTCCGATGTCTCGCTAACTCACTAAGCTGCATTTAGCGTTAGACATTACAGGACTGAATATATATTTGGAAAGGTTTGCGAAGATGAAGTATTCCATATCAAATAATCGAATTCGTAATGGGTATTTATAGCAAATCTAGATACATATTTCTACATTACTGTAGCTAATCCGTCAGCTTTAATTTGAATACCGGAGTACACATTTTACGACTATTGAAATATTTCCTATTCATAATTGATTTGGAGTTTGGAACGTTGTTATGAGATAACGGTGGCTGATGGAGCACATAGCGCTTTGTCAATAATTTAAAATAAGTATGTAGGAATATTTTCTAAGTCAAAAATTTGGTTTATTCTTGAATTGTCCATTTAAAACTTTATTGGATTTGCAAAATGAATTGTGTTAGTTTATTTAGGTCTAATTTAATTTTCTTCTTAGACCTGGACTTAGACCTTATATTAGGATTTTGGGCTTGGACCAATTTTACCTTTTTTGCTTGTTGTTATAAGAAGTTAATATGGGGCTCCTTGAGTAAATACTCTTGAAAAATTATTCAAAAATCTTGCAGCAAAAAGTAGTCCAGCTGCCCTGAAACTTAATCGTATAAAAAACAGGGAAATTATCAACAGCACCACTTCCTGACTTTTCATTGAAAACAACAGTTGTTAGGATTTTCTGTCGCCCAATCCATAGCTTGTATATTTTTATATATACAAATCTATGTTGAATTCCATAAGAATTCGCTGAACGAGTCAATGGCAAACGAATACCTTTCCCATAATTGTGACAGTTTTTTAGGAGCTGTATAGTGCCTCGATTGTTCCATTTTCTGCAAAATTTTCTTAGAATTTAGCTCCATATACATTTTCAAAATATTCATGACCAGCATGGCGGATAAATATGACACAGAATAATATTATAATGTAATGTTCAGAGCAATTTTATAAGTTAAGTAAGACTCCCGCCAGAACCAATTCACAATACCAATCGTAACCCAAGTTGAGATATTTGATTAAGAGTAATCCTACTCAGTTTTCTTGAGACAAAAACTCGGGATTTTTAACAGATTCTTGTATTACCGCTGACGTATCTAATATTGTCTCTCAGCTCATAAAATTTTCTCTAAGTACTCGATATTATTACGCTAACACTGTCATGGTGATTTTTCAGAATAAGAAACCTTATATCGTCATTATTTCCCCTGAGATTTCCCAGCATCTAGTTTGTATCTCGTCATTTCGTTCTCAATTTGGCTAAAAGTGAGGTTTCTCCAAATTATCTTATCTTCCATTGTCGTCCAAATCGTGTACTAGAAAATGTACTAAAAATTGTTACCGCGTTCTCAGTCAGTATCTGAGGCTCTGCTTCAATTTCTTAAATAATTTTTAGATTAAAATTTCTCACGAATAAGATATAATTATGTAAATTTAAGATTCTACACAGTAACTATACCATGTTTTGACAGATCAGTTGGAAAAACGAAGTGATTTGATTTTTGCCAAAAAATTAGATTTCAGAAAAATTTACTTAAAATTATTTTAAGTATCGTCAGTATTCATCTAAATATCCCATACATATAAACCTTAATTAATTTGTGTAACATTTTAAATATTTATGATTAGAATGAACGATTATGTGAATGAGATTCAGTGAACACCTCGAATCTTTGTTTCCTCGCCATTGAATGACTTGGTATATACCGGAAACTTCCTTGATATAAAGCATCCAATATATTCATATGTACTTACGGTATACAGTTTCATGCGAAGGTATAGTAAACTCTGAAAAATATGTACATAAATCACTACACAAACAACTCTACAAACTTTCTGTAGAGAAAATAGCGTATTGTATGGCCAGGCCACGTACAATTCCGCAGTAATAAACTCATGAATTTGGAACAAAACAATGAATCCATAAAATTCTCTACGCCCGAGTAAGTTATAAATATTTAAATGATGAAAATTTGTTGCGATGGTAAAGTTAATTAATTTTTCGGTCTTCCCACATAGACTTTACTGGAAACAAATTAATTTGAAATAATCAGGTCACACTTACACACACAGTGAGTCTGCGATTTGCTTGTAATTTTATATTGTAATTCAGTGGCGCACCTAGAGTTTTTGGCACCTGGGGCGATTCCCCATTTGCCGTCCTTTCTAAGAGTGTTTATTACCAATAAAGTACTGTACGAAAATACATAAATAAGTAAAATTATTTCTTTTGTTTAAGCTGATTGTATACAGATAATTATTAAATTTAAGCGTGTTTTATATTTATTTTTCTTTCTTTTTTATTCGAAAAGTTTTAATTGTTTTTCTATAGAAAGTATCGCCAGATTATGCAATCTTAAAGCACTCATTACGGAACGAAGAAAATTTGTAAGTTATTTAAGTTTAGAAAAAGCTCTATTCATAACTAGCTACATTGATGGATAAAAAGATTTTTAAAAATATTACTATGTTGGGAATGAAGTTTTCCAACCAATATTTTCGACTAAATATTAGAAATACACTTATTTTACAGGCAGTTGTTGCTTTGTGTTATAGGCCCCTGAATTAAATGTTTGTTGTTTTTTTTTATAATACAAATCATTCCGAAGATTCTACTACAATTTATTCCTATTAACTACCATTTTTCTTCCTAATACATATACTATTAAAATTATTTTTTTGGGGGCATCCATCCTAACTAACATTACGCGAATTAACTTTTTCCTTTAGAATCCGTAACAACAAAAAAAACTGAGGATAGATTTCGGAAGATAAAGAAAAACACAATTTCCACTGTAACTTGAACAACTGTTTATATATTTACGGAATTATCAATTTATAATCTTTATTTTACAAATCTTTAATTATCTCAAATCTTTGGTTTCTCTTTAGAGTAAACCAACACACTTATATATTCTTTATTTCTTTCTATAGTAAAACTGACACAATTGTATATTATTTACTAGAGCTTTTCTTTAAAAAGTCACGAACTAAATCACGGCGGTCTTAAGACTAAATTCTGGTTTCTTTTAATTCTAAAATTCTCTTAGTTAAAACTGCTTACCTAATCATTGTTCCCACGATAAGCTTTTTATTAAATTGTCTTTTTTCTGTCTATTTTGCAGGTAAGTCTGGGAATGTGGGAAAATGTGAAAAATATGGAGGACTGGATCAGGTTCGTATACGAATTTTATTTATGTCGAGACTGTCTAGACTTGTAATAGAATATCGGTTTCCTGTATTAAGGTGAGGTAACGTAACTCCTCCCCCGTTCGATTGAGGATTCTCCTGAATCCTGTTAACTAATTTTATCTTTAAATTTCTTTGTTTCAAAATACAAAATATTACAATTATGATACCCATTACAAAACATATTGAAAATGATCCTATTCCTAGCCCTGTGTTTAGATGTTTATGATATTTCAATTCTTTTATTTCCTTTATGTTCTTTTCCTGTTTCAAGACAAAATCTTCAAAGGTTAAATCTGTTTTGCTCATATTGAAACTATGACCTATTGGTACAATAAATTTGCTTATTACTTTATCTACTTTATTACTGTATGTGTTATTACCAGCTTGTACTGTACAATTTTGAAAATTTATAAAATAATTTCCATTTAAAACCATTTTTCTCTCGTCACAGGAACTATTTAGATTTCTATTTTTCATATTATTTAAAATCAGAATGTCATCATCAATTTCAATGAACTCCTCCTCATAATTTGTTATAAATTTACAACTATTTTTAAAAATACAATTTTTACTAATCTTTAATTCTTTCAAAAATTTTTCACTTTCAAATGTATAAGCTTTATTATTGCTGTCGATTATGAATTCGGCTTCTTGGTCAATTTGTTTATTATTTATATTAGTGATAGGAATTACGAGCTTTTTACCAAATGTCTGAAATTCTTTAGGGATTTTTATTGCGAAAATGATTGATTCATTATAATAATTAGCCACTCCAAATCTAATTTGTGTCAGTTTCCTCGAGTCAATGTCATATGTCTTAATCTCTTCGTCTGTCAGAATGCTTGGATGTAAGATCCCTAGTCTATCTGATGCAAAATTGTCCTGTATATTGTCGATTTGTCTTTTAATAAAATCAATCTTGATCATTTGTTCAAGGCTTATAAGCCTTCTGCATAGATTTTTTTTCGATTTCGTTTAATTTACTTTCTATTTTAAGTCGATCTGCTTTAACGGCGTTTGCAATAAGCGTAAATGTTTTATTGAAATTATTGTTGATTCTAATTTGTTGGTTGACTGTCTCGATTGTCTCGTGGTTATTTCTGTCATTCGTGTTTAAATGTTCAATAATATCTTGTCTGTCGGCGTCATCCATGGTCCCGAAAAGCCATTTCAAAATGGTTCCGCCAAAATTAACAAGTCCTCGTTTGTGTCTGCTAGGGATGAGTGTCTTAACTTGGTTTCTGATGGTTTCGATTTGATGTACTGCGATGTTTTTATTGGTACTGAAATTTACTGTGTTTATGGTTTCTTCTAGTCTATCAACAATTTCCAATATTTCCTTTGGGTTAATAATATGCAAAATAATGTCGAATTTACTAACAATCTCTACTTCGCCTGTTTGAATTTTTGCGTAGCCTGATTCTGACTTAATTTGGTCAATTATTAGTGTTTGGTGACTGAATGGTATCATCATTATTATGATTCCTATTATTAGTAGTGGCTGAAAATTTAAATGGTCTTTTAATATTGTTTTCGTGAACTCTATCTAGTTTATGTATTCTAAATTTAGGTTCTTCTTTGTGCCGAACCGACTTGTAATTCCTAATGAACCCTTCTTCCCTTTCTTCAGTATAATAATAAATATGGGTATTTCTTTTATTCGTATAATTTGTAAAATTAGTTTACGAACTCTCTATGTATGCAAATATCTTTGAAATTCTTTTAAAAGACATGTCATTATATGTATAATATAATAAATTTTCTGTAAAATCAGTTACGAAACTTCGAAATAACTGAAGCGCCTCCAAAATCTTTAATAATTTTGTATGTTTTATAAATTTTTTCAAAATTCAACGAAGAATTTTTTTGAATAAATATCAGTAATTAATATCAAAATTGTGATAGATTTAAGTGGTACGTATTTTTAAAGACATAAAGAGGTTTTCGCATCTAAAAACACCTCAGATATTTTTTAAAATCTCATATCGCCATTTTGTTTTATTTTATATATAGGGCTAACTCATAAGGCATTTATACCTTGAACTTATACCCACCAGGCAATGTTTCTATTTGGTGCCTATATATGTTTCTATATAGGCACTCTTTGTATCGGCAGATGTGCCAACAAAGTCAGAATTCCTAGTTAGTGCCTATAAATGTGTCGATAAGCAACTGTTTACACTGTGTGTAATCAGATGTCCCCACAAAGTCAGAAGTCCTATTCCGTACCTATAAAGGAACTCTTTTCAGATGTGCCCACAAAGTAAGTGTTCCTATTCAATGATTTTATATTTGGCTGTGCGCCTAACATAAAATGAATGCTCTTTCAATAATATTGTGTTCTTTTATGTCCGCAGAACAGGGCAGAACAATTGATACACAAAAGAACGCCTCGTACATTTTCATTGAAAGATTTAATGGAAGCGAACAGTACAAATAGTTCGCTTCAATCGACAGAACAATTTGTTCTCTCCAGTATATGGGAGTTTAAGAACAAGGTACACAAAAGAATACAGCTAATATTGAAGGCATTTCTTCCATAACTGGCAGCTTATGTAGGTTCTTCATCAATGGCTCATAGAATCGGTCAAAACTCACCATTTGAGCTAGACGCATTATTATATTAATAATTAAAGTGACACTGGGAGCATTGAATTTCTGATAAAATATTTGTTATACTCTTTTTCAGTCCATTATGCCAGTAACTTCCATTTCCAATATTTGTGATATGGGAGCACCTAATAATGTTCCACTTACTATCTTTCGGCTAATAATCGAATCCGTTTTCACGAAGTACTCTTAAAAGATTTTTCAAAGTAAAGCATGATTTTATTTTTTTGTTTTAAGCCCAATTTGCAGCTCTTCATTATACTTTATAGTTTGCGAATGACAGTACATGATACGCACATGTGAAAAATAAAAATTGTAACTATGCAGACAATATTCCTTTATTGAGAAACTTTTCTGGGCATATGTACGTTTCCGTGACCTACAAGCTATGCCTCTAGGAAGAGTGCCCTGAAAGGAACCACACAAGGAAACATTTAGGTAACTGTACCAAAATGGGAAGTAACAATGAACCAATGGTACCCTTGTAGACACCGTTACTATATAGGTACTTTTAGAAGCACATTTACGTATACAAAACTTGTGTTGTGCCCTTTGAGTCATATTACCATATGCGACAATGCAACAAAACATTTTCGAATCAACGATGTTATAGCGACGACATGGGATGTAAAATAGAAATTCAGAAACATTAAGGCACAAAATATTAGTTGGGCTGGCATGCCGTTTTCATATTTTGACAATGGAGTCTTATAGGCTTGGAAATGGGAATACTCTAAACTAAAACGGAGTGCACATTAACATGCATCGATTACGTATAAATATATTGTCATTTTAGTGTTATTTTTTATACTCTCAAATAACTTTGTAATAAAGTATATTGATAACAAGTGAAAAAGCTAGAATTGGTCTAAGACCAATTCATATGTTACCCTAGATGAATGCACGTATGAAATTTCGTATGGTCACCCAGTTGACCAATTTTGATTTTTTGCGTTGGTTTCTCGCATATATTTCTAGAACGGCTCGTCGGACAGAAAAAATGATTATAACCAATTTTATAGGATTTCTTATTCTGAAGAAGTTTTTAGTACAATAAAAATGTCTAGGACTGATCGTTTTCAAAGTATATGTAAAAAACCAAAATTATTATAGGGCAACACCAAGAAGGGGTTGCCCGATTTAGCCCATTTTTAAAATTTTATTTGCTATTAGTATGAAAACATAGAGTACCAAATTTCGGCTTTCTATGTCGACGTGTTCTCAGGTAGTGTCTAAATATATCGTGGAAAACGAAATTTTTGTATGGCAACCCCATGAAGGACTTGCCCGATTTGTCTCATTTTCGAACTTAATTTTACTTGTTTTTTAATGTCCGTGTACAAAATTTCAGCTTTCTAAGTGAACGCGTTCTCGAGTTATCGTGCGCAAAGACAGACAGACGGACGGACGGACATGCAAAAATCAAAATAACTTTTAATATTATGCGTGGGTGTCCAATTCATTTTGCTCTACCATCATTATTTCGAGGTGTTACAAACGGAATGACAAACTTAGTATACCCCTACAGATTTCATCTAGGGTATAAAAAGGAAGACAGATTGAATGAAAACCTTCAGTCTTTAACCCTAGTACCTACTGAGGTCCGCGCTATACTAAACTTTAGCGAATCTCCATTATCGGGCCGTTCTTTTACCAGCTAAAATATGACAGCAGAGACACAGAGATGAGAGGAGAGATACTAAAAAACAAGACGAAGAAGAAGAAACATTTTCATTATTTACCACTGACTTATAACAATTGACTGAGCGATTTGCTATTTCAATTGGCACAAATATTGTGTTTCTATATATCACCTTTAGACCACCCTACATAAAAACATGTAAAACGCAACCAATCCGATGAAATTTTACACCCGAAAATGGAATTAAATTAAAAAAATATATTTTCTTGTGTCCAAGTAATATTTTAATCGCTTATAAGGAATTCAATTCAATCAGACTTTAATTTTCAAAAGTTATTTTAACTGAATCCTGCCTATGGGCAACAGAGACGGAGCATGGTAAACACTATCTTTACCTTATTGTTTCTGCCGTGATTGCATCTGCAGCCAACATTAAAACGTCAAATGGCATAAGAAAACGTTCAGTAAGCAATATTTTGTCTTGGTAGCTCCAACTCTGCTATAGGGCGAAAGAGAAAACTGTAAAACTTGTGCCATTCTTTCCTATAGGAAAATGGCAATACGCTCAGTTCATTGTTATAAGTCAGTGGTAGTGTTATTTACTCACTCTTTTCCACTATTTCTTTTTTAAGTTGACATTTCTCAGAACTCTGACAAATTATTTTGTAGTTTGCTAAAGAACGGCCCGGGCCGATGAATTCAACCAAAATTGGTTGGAGACTTTCTGGTTGCGACAAGTATAATGAAAGATACTACAATCCCCGTTACTTCGCTCGGTGAGTACATGATTAAAACTGAACATTAAAAAAACATTTGCAAAACATTTTCACACCAGATGTTTGACAAATGTCTAACAAACATTTGACAAATATTTATCAAACATTTTGTCAACTACCTATAAACTGTTTGCCAAATGTTTGACAAATGTATTTGATAATTTATGCTATGTATGGATGTACCCTACGGCAGAATAAAGCCGCCAATGATTGTAAATTTCTTTTCAAATCGCCCACGGATCATGTGCTCGAATGATTTCTCAACGCGGTCTTCCGGTTCTCGCACCTAGTTTCCTGTTGATTTTAGAGCATCCTATCCAGAGTCCCCAATCGTTCTCTTTTAGTATCAGTCCAATATCAACTACTCCAGGAAAAACAGAGAAATCTTTCTAGGGATTAAGCCATTTATAAAGCATTATTATTAGCAGAGATTTTAATCTAGAAGAACATTTATATGACAAGAACCAAAAGCTTCCCCGAACTCGGTACACTTTCTGTGGTAAACGGCAGATGGTGTCAACATTATTGTAAAATATTTGCAAAATATAACGTTGCCCGCATTAAAACTACTATAGGGAATTAAGTGATGAAAGCACATAAAAACATTACTTATATTTTCGACCACCCACTCATACAATTTATTGCTTGTCTGAATGAGACCTACAAACCTATCAAATATTCGAAACTCGAAACCAAACACTCTGTAAAACTATAAAAGATTAAGAAAACGATATTACCACTTGGAAATAGTCAGAAAGTTATCAATCGTGTATATTTCCAAGAACAAAACTTTAAAAACTGCTCGAAATTAGCCAAAATAAAGTTGGTGGTCATCAACAAAGCTCGAATGAAAATTTGGTAAGTCAAACATAGCAATTTACCATAATTTGAAATCCTCTGTGGATTCTTAAATCTTTCCCTGTGTAATTGTTTTTGACTTGCTTCCTTCTGTCGTTAAAAAACTTTCCTTTTAACTCCGATTATTTATGCATTGTTACATTGCAGGTAGCAGGAGTGCTATTTTCATTCGGCATGTTACAGGTTTTACTTTGACAGAAAATTGGAGGTACATGAGTTGTATTTCTTTCTATTGGAGTATTTTCAAATATAGTGATAGGTCGGTGGTACTTTGTAACATCTGCCTAAAAATATGTGATTTTCCTTCCATTTGAAGTTATTAACTGCGACATGTTCAATCTATACCTTCAAGCAAAGATCTCTGCGATATCAAATTGATTCGCATTTCTTTCAGTTTTTCTAAGAAATAATGGTTGTGAAAGTTCAAAAGGCGTTTCGTATCAGCAAGAACTTATTACTCTTCAGTACGGCTGGTTCTTGCTTGCCATATACGCATGGAAAAAAGTTAAATAGACCTCACCTTTTGCACTTTCATCAGTTGCAGTTGTAGTTTTAGCAACAATCTTTTTTATTATAAATTTTTTAAATTGATAAAAATTTTCTACGAAAAGTCTGTTTAATTTTTCTGTATAAATAATTGTTGTATTTTCTAAGTTTAATATGGTGACAGAATAAAAACAAAAATGAAATGCCTTGTTCTTGCGTAAGCTTAATTACTTTAATATTTCTTGTATGGATATATGGGCAATAACAGACATACCTACATATAGCAAGTTCACTTTCAGAAGGCTTTGTGTATTTTAAAGCATGTCTGAACCAATTTTACCTTTACGGTGCACTTTTAATTAGAGAACCATTTTAATTTTTTTTACATTTTTTACTTCACAATTGGTCTTGATGAGATCCCTCCAGCCTTTTTAAGTCATGCTCCCTCTCCCTGGTATCTTTGCTGAGAATTATGTTCCACAAATCGCTCTATAGTTGTTGTTCCCGCAGCTATGGAAAAAATCTTTTATCATACCTATTCACAAAAATGGTATTAAAAATTAAATCTCTAACTATAGGCCTATTGTAAAATTAAGTTGCATGCCCAGATTATTCGAACCTATAATTTACTCTCAGCTATCAACTTCCTGTTAGAATTTGCTCTCTTCAAACGAACATGGGTTCATTTCGAAATGGTCTACAACCATTAACTTGTTTCCGCCATTACATCTCCAGAATCTTGAAAGTTTCGTCCGGCGAACCTCTAGGTAGTCACTTGGGTCCGTTGTTCTTTAGTCTGTCTATTGATGACATTGTCTCTGTTCTGAGGTACTACAAGGCCTTGATTTATGCTGACGATGTTAAGGTTTTCGATCAGATTAAATTTGTTAACGGTTGTGAACAGGTACAGGGTGCCCTTCAAAATTTTACAATTGGTGCAAGTGCAATAATATGGTCCTCAATATCGAGAAATGTGAGGTTATGACTTTCCATAGGAATCAGACACCAATCACTGATGGTTATGAATTCTCAGATTCCTCGACTCGCTGTGTGGGTTCTGTCTGTGACTTGGGTGTCAAATCTGTCCACAGGTTGAATTTTATCTCCCATATAAACTACATGGTATTAAACAGTAGTTTTATGGTGGGTTTTGAAAAATTTTGGTCCGGACAGTTCTCGAATCCCACCATAATATTGCGTTTATACATTTGCTTTGTGAGACCACTTCCTGAATGCGTTAGCCAAGTCTGGTATACATTTTACGGTACACACATCAACCGTATCCAGCCTGTTCAGCGGAAGTTCCTACGATTTGCTCTAGGGCTCGTACCCTGGAATAATTTATTAATTCTTCCACCCAATTTGGATCGCTTGAAGCTTTTGAATATGCACTCGCTTGAAAAACGTCGCATGGTTGCTGATGCAGCTTTTGTGCATCAACTTTTAAACGAGACTGTTAATTCTCGGTTGTTACTTGACAAATTGTGTTTTCGTGATAGTATGCACAATTTGAGAGGGCAACAGATTGCATGTTAACTCCTCAAGTTCTAACTTTAGCATGAATGAACATATTAATCGCATGTTTATTACTGTTAATAATAAGGCTGAGAATTTTGCTGTTGACCTTTCTAAGCATGTTTTAAAAAACGTCTATATAACATTTAATCTTTTTTGTTTAATGCTCTTGTGCCTTGTATGTAATTTCATCCTGTGTTTGGTTTATGTTTATCTTAACATACTAATACTAACACCGACTAAGTGATGAAACGCATGCAGTGTTGACCGTTTATTTATTAAACGTATCACTACAGCTAGCTTCTGTTAAGCTGGTTCTGATAGTCTATACTATAAGGATAAAAACAAGTAGCAGGCGCTTTTGCAAGTAGCAACTGCTATCACCTTTTTATAGACGTCATCGCACATATCTGCCTTTTGCCTTTTCCTTTCCTTGCGATAACTCGATATTACTTGCTGTGAAAATATTGGAAGTCCAATTTTTCCGATTCTACCTGGTGCTGCTCGTGAATTTCTTTTTCCTTTAATGTTCTTGTTGCAGTTCGATTGGATATAATCTTCATATCGTTCTACAAAGCCAATAGGATATCAGATCTTGAGTGTTCAAAAAACCATTCTTCTATCTCCAACAAATAATTTACAAGTTCTTCCTTCGGTTTCTTTTCTGAATATGGGATTGCGCCGTAACAGGGTTTTCAAAAGATCTTCTACACTCTTTTGTTGCTCCTTACAATTCTACATCTATAGTGGTTTTCCGATAGGGTGTCCCGTCGAGATGGTAAAAAATGTTGAGAGTCGAAAGTACAGCCTATTTGCGATCGAAAATGTTATATAACATTTTTCGAGTTCGCACTATTTTCGAAGTTATAGGCGATTTTCGATTTTTTCGAAATTTTGAACCTTAAGTCACTTTGTGACTGTAACTCAGTACGGGTTGCTCGCAGGACGACCCCTTTTCTTGTGTTTTACTCGTAACATTACAGGCTCTCATTCGGTGTAACTTGATTTTGAAGACTTTCACACATAATGGAAAAATGGGCGGTTTGTTGCCGAATTATTTTATTCGTCAGAAAATTCATTTGTTTTCAAAGTCATACATCTTCAAAAGTAACCATGCCAACAGATAATCCCTGGTTCTCATAGAAAACATTCCTCATTTATTATCTTTTATAACAGTTCAACACGATTAGACCACCTTAAGTGTTGCCGTAGTTACAGTAAAAACTTGCATGCAACATACCTGTCATAACTTGAGCATAATTAATTCGTTACACATGTTGCCTATTTGATATGGAATGACCCAAATAACTTACGGAGCACTACAAAAATACCTATTTACTCCCATAAATGACATAAGAACTAGATATTGCATGTTATGTATACCAGAGCAGAGTATACAAAAATGGGTAGTGCATTCCGAAGTAGAGGACAACATGTTTTAGAGCGTGCCGAGAGCAAATGTTGCTTTAATAACAGTTTAGTATACATTTGATCCTACTATTTGAGCCTACTCAAAATGGTATATGGGAGAAAATATGAGTCACTCAACCTATCCATACTTTAAAATATGGTCCATTCCGGACTATCCCACCAACCATACAAATTTGTATACTCTGCTCTGTTATTTGTTTATTAATTTGTATATTAATTTGTATACTCTGCTCTGTTATTGCATGCAACATTTAATTCTTGTGACATCTCTGTTACTATTAAGCTGACATTTCAACAATTAAATTGTATATGCTAAATCTTTGTTAATCCATAGAAACAGCTTCTACAAAAATTCTTTTTATTCTATACGAAGTCATTACACTTATTTTCCCCCTATGTTTTAGATCCTTAAGTGTGTGAATGACAACGAAAGGAACAATTCGATTGACATTACAAATGACAAGCCATTAAATACTCACAAAATTATGTTATAACCGACACTATTATGTAGTCCTACTTATTTATGAATATTTGTAGTCCTACTTATTTATGAATATTTTAATATCATAACATTTTCGGTGACATTAATTTAAAGTTCTTAAATAACAAATGCTCCAAACAACATTTTTCTTATTGTTTTCTTTACTACCAATTTACATGAATTTTCACGAGGTTTTCTCAACGCTTATTTAAATGGCGGAGTTTTAATATATTCCGACTTTATTGCTTGAATGGTTCCTTAATGCGATGAATAAAAATCTCAAATTTTTTATTTTGTTTACCATGCGATAAAGTGAGGGGGTAAGAGGCTTACACAAAACAATAACAGAAGAAGAAATTCTTAATATTAGGGAAAAGCGCAGCATCTGTAATCTCGTGTAGCTCATAAAAAAAGAAACTGTTTTGAATGAAATTCACATTTTTCCTTCAAAAGATTCCGCAATGAACAAATTATTGCTTGTGGGATAGAGTAAGAAAGGCACAAAAAACAACAAATTGAGCTGGGATCAGATAATAATTTAGTTTATACTGGTTTTTATAATTTATTTTTATATTTCCTACGAGATTTGTTCATTTCCGTGTTACCAGAAATCCCCTTAATCGTTTTATTAAAGTTAATTTCATTTAGCAAATGATGCCACCCACAGCCAACTATATTTCAAGCCTACTTGCAGAAAGGCCTGTGACTCCTTACATAAATTATTTCCTCAATCAGATATCTGAAAATTAATTAGTTTTAAGGGTTCCTTAGGTTAAGCGTTACAATCAATTAGAGAGCGGCTAAAGTTAAAGTTACCACACATTAGTCGCATATACGTATATCTACAAATTTGTGATTAAGGATAACGAAGGGAGAAAAAATATTTAAAAACATATGAAAATAGGGACGAAATGTTACGAATTCACAGTAGTAGAGAAGTGAATTAGAGATTTTTTCCCGGACGGGAATAAAACCCATACTTGTTAGAATCGGTTAAAGATGGAGAATAGAAGAATTTTAAGAACTTCTATTTTTAACGATTCAAGTCAGAGGCTCAGTAGACTAGGCACAAATTTAATAAATACAAGAGATAAAGACATATGTCTGGTTAGCTCAGTGGTAAGAGTCCGGAAAACGGAAGTTTCCACCTTCAAACCCCAGGCGAAGCGGTTCTTTTTTCCCTTTATATTTATAATTTCATTAAAAATCGTTAAAATAAAAGCTTTTAAAAATTTTCTATCTCCATCTCACAAGTATGGGTTCGATTCCCATCCGGGAAAAAAAACTGTGTACAGTTATAAGAACATTGCGTAAGCGGAAAATATTCAATTTGTCTGCTCTTTTAATCGAAATTAACACTATTAACTGGGAAGATATCATTTTTGGTTTTCGGAATTATACTTCAAAATCCGTGGTTTAACTCTGTTAGCCGGGCTTCCTGAAATTTAATAAAACCTTTCATTAATTAAATTTATCTCAGCCACCTTTTATTATCCGTCGCTTAACTTTATTATCTGGGCTCCCAAAAATGTCAAGATTTTGTATTTAATAATATTTAGCTAAAATATTGAAAGTTTCTTGTATTCCACTGATTCTAGGTATGAAAGATGATTTTCTCTTCCTCTATACGTGATTCCATTACATTTTCTTCGAATTCAGAAATGTTGAGGAAGAATAGATGATGTGCAGTTTACAAGAAAAATTAAACCATTCACATGTACTTATGAGTAGTCGCAAATAACAGTCGAGAAATAACACCAGATGAAATGACTTCCAAAATGTAATTACGAATGAAATATTGCCCGAAAATTTTGGACTTCTTTTCGTTTCGAAATAACGCCCGAAATGGAAGATGAAATAAAGCCCAAAGTAGATAAAAACGAGGCCCAAAACAAAAAAACGAAGTAAGGCCCGAAAAAAAATATTCATCAAATGTAGGAAGCGAAAGAACCCCCGAAAATATATTATTATGGAGAAAGTCCGATGCTTACAACTGAAATGTTGGTTCATTCTTACTGCATATTTTCCCGCAGCATATTGTTCCAAAATCCTTAGGTTTCCCTGCGATGAACATAAAGGCCTGCTAAAGTCCAACTCTTACGCTATGACGCTTATGAAGGAAGCAAAGCAAAGTGGGGACCCACAAATCTAAGAGATGGCGTGGCTGCACCTAATGCGGCGAGTTCTGGCCCACTTACGTGGTAGCATACATTTTTTCCCGTACACCAGAGAGTACTTTTGGAATTGTCGAGAAGTCTAGCAGTGAACTTGAGGCCGACAGCGTTCAGGTTTTTTTTTGTTGATTGAAATTGGTTTAAATGTTTTTTAAGTACATATACACAAAAAAATATAATAATAATAATTTTCGTAAATTGATGGAATTTTCGGTACATTGCATTAAAGTAGTTAAAAGTGTAAGATGTTTTATTGCATAAAGGAGTAAAAGTGGAGGAATATAATCAAGAAAGAGAAGAAGTCACGCAACGGAATCACTGGAACCTGCTTTCCAAACAACTGGTTTACAGATAAGTAGCCGTAGTCGAAGATTTTATGTGTACCATTTCTCAGTTTTTATTGCATTTAAATTTTTTTATAAAATTTTATTGTTGTTGTATATTGAGATTTTGTATTTATTGCTAAAATTTTTCATTGGACTTTATAGTTATTGAAAGCTTACGTCCCGTGTGTTAATTTAACCGTCGAATCTAGGTCTGAACGCTCTTTCCTGAGAGAATGAGAAGGAACCCTCGTCTCAGCAACACTTAACACACGACTGTTAAAAGTAATTCAAGTATTAGTTAACCATCGGTTACGTTGAGAAAAGTGTTTCGTCTTTACATACACTTTCTTCGACGCGCATAGGTTCCTACATAAGTACCCGCGTTCCGGAAAAGCAGCGACACGCATGCATTCACACCTATCTTTATATCCACCTCGACCCTCGTTGTATTCTAGGCCAGTTCACATAATATTACCAAAGGCATTAACACTCAAATTTCACAATGACGTGGTGCGCGTTGAAGTCAGCTAGTTGTCGACCGTTGCGAGACAAAATCGAATGGTGAATACTTCAGTTTCATCCTGTATGCACGGGAACTTCTAGCGAAGGCACTAACAGGAATACCCACGACGATTGCGGGAGCGCTTTAGGATCTATGTACCTCTTATCCGTGCCACGGTAGAAATAAATTTCAGAAACGATCGGGTCTACAAGTGACGAGCAGATGGAGTGCTTAGAAGAAATTGTGGTATAGGAAAGGCGTGGTGTATAGGAATACATAACTAAAATTGTTCCCTCGTTACTGTTCGGCCAGAGCAATTTTATGGCGACAATAAAATATTCATTACAATATAATTGTTTTGTTTATAAGAAAATCATTCCGACTTGTAATTGAGATTACTGATGGATAGAGCGGTAGGATCTCTCCACACTTATCGTCGCTTCATTGGCAGAACATGGGGTCTGATAGCAAAAACGGTGTACTGGACGTACACCACAATTGTTAGACCCATGGTCACCTATGCGGCCGTCGCATGGTGGCTTCAAACTAATCAGAAAAAAACCGAGGCCCTGCTTCAAAACATCCAGCGGCTTGCCGTCTAGGAATAACTGGTTCCATGGCGACCTGACCTATATCAACATTGGAAGCCTTATTAATCCTTCCACCCCTCCATTTCTGGTGAAAAAGGAAGGTATCTCTAGTATTATGAGAGTGCATAAGGAGAAACAGCTAAATCCGGATAATCTGATTGGTCATTTAAGTATCTTAAAAACAGAAATGCTTCGAATAAATGACGACAACATCTTATATAATCATACCCAAGATGGATTTTGTAATACCATGCGGCGCGGTTTTGGAAAACCGACAACAATGACGTTCCACTAAATCGTCCTTCCAACAAGGATCGATGGTGTTATATACAGATGGTTCCAAAATAAACGTATACGGCCGCATACACCATATATGAAAGTGCCTGGACTACTCCTACTGTATTCCAGGCCGAGGTATCAGCCATAGAAGAATGCGCCAATACCTGCATTTAAAGAGCCATAATGGCTCAATTATCAATATCTTCTCGGACAGTCAAGCTGTTCTCAAGGCCTGAAAGTTTTACACTATCAAGCTAAGGACACGAGGATCATATAGGTAATGAAATTGCTGACGGCCTAGCCAAAAGGGGATCAGAAACCCCCTTTGTTAAATCAGAGCCATTTTGTGGCACTTCAAAATGTTACCTCAAAGATTTCCTAAATAGCTGGGAGAATAACCAAAAATCCCTTCATTGGGAAAATCTACAAGGACTTCGTTACGCAGAATAGATTATCAACACGTCTTTCGGAAAACAAAAGTTTTCAGGCCATTGCCATTGATATGTCACCTATACAAGATGGGCTTGGCTGAGACTTCATCCTACCGCTTCTCGTAGGATACTCACGAAACTTCGGAGCACTTGCTGCCCATCTCGAAAATGCTTTCCTCCACCAAACTACATGTGGAACCTCAATCCCAGAATGGTTATAGACTTTATTAACAGTCTCAACCTAGATAGGTAGGAAATTTGACAGGGACTCGCAATAGATGTTTCATGAATGCGACGCCAACGCCAGCATACCCCTCCACAAATCTAATTTATTGGACGGAACCTTTAGGACTGTGCCTATAGAATATATTCAACAGCTTTTTTGATAATGTATATATAATATTTCGATCTGGTCTCTCGTCAAAACCACAAAGAACAACTTTACCACTTCCTCAATACCTCAATTTAACAATGGTGAAGTCGTAGTTGACTCCCTGGATAAGGAAAATATTCTAGCTGATAGATTCACTTGAAATTCACGGCTTCAACCCATTTCACAGATACCTGTTAGGGCAAATACGCATTCGCTCCTGATGGGCTCTCGGCCCTGTTAATTAAAACTGAGCAGCCTTATCCTTGGCTAAAGCTCTGCACAAACTATCGTACTTGTCTTATTCAACAGGAATCATTCCAACAACTTAGAAACTAGCACACGTTTAACCTATTCCCAAAAAAGGAGAGGGTAGTGATCCCTCAAATTATCGACCATTTTTCATCATTTCGATTCTTTCAAAGGGTATTGAATCTATCAATAATTTCAAAATTAATGCAGTTTCAAGAAACACATCAACTCACCAACGATCGCAAATATGGCTTGCGGGCTGGACGGTCATCTGGAGACTTGCTGACCTTTTTTACGGAACGTTGGAACCGTAGTCTCCATAATTTTGGTGATTCCAAAATCGTTGCTTTGGATATTTCAAAGACCTTTGACAGAGTCTGGAATCCTGCCCTTTTAGACAAACTTAAAGCACTTGGTCTCTCCCCTCCACTTCTATTATAGATTGAAAGTTTTTTATCTGATCGCCAAATAAGTGTTGTATTAGATGTCGTTACATCTAAACCTCACACTATAAATGCCGGTGAACCCGAGGGTTCTGCTAGCTCTCCGTCTCTCTTCCTAGTTTTCATTAATAATCTGCTTTCCCTTACTTTCAATCTCATCCATAGCTTTGCTGATGACAGTACCCTTGATTTTTCTCACTCCTTTCATACTCTTGCGGACTTCAGAAGGAATGCCGCATGTGAGATTGCATGACTAGATCATTGAATAACCATCTTGATATTATCCTCGCTTGGGGCATGAATGCATCTAAGACCCAAAGCTGTTTCATGTCTTTAATGCAAGATCACCATTTAATCACTCCCCTTTCATTTGTTGGAGCTTTAATTTCAGATTCACCGTCACTAGACATTCTTGGCATTAACATTTTTAGTAAATTAAACTAGGCAGACCACATCTTCTCTGTTGCCAAAGAAGCATCGAAATGTCTTTGATTTCTGAAAAGTTGTAAGATATATTTCAGCCTATCAAATCTATCGTACCTCTACAAGTCCTATATCAGACCTAGAATGGAATACAATTTGCGCATCAGGGCTGTGGGCTGACCGTATAGTCTTAGCTTGATTAGATATTGTCCAAAATAGAGCCGTTAAGCCCATTGGCGATTTGGCAACAACGTGTCATATCGACCCACACGAGCACCACCGCAATGTTGCTTATCTTTCGTTCCTTTAAACGTTCCTCAAAAACGCTTTTGGCCGCACACTAAAATTCGGTGATACTTTCTTGTCCTGAACTGTGCTAATGTAGAGCAATCTACCATCTTCTGTTTTACCTCACCCTTACAAACAGCGAAGGTTCAAGAGAGACATATATCGACACCCCGCCACTTTCCTCATGTATCCTAATCTTTTCTCTGTGTGCTTCCTGCCGCGCTTTGCTTTGTAACATAGGGTATCCCCTGAGCTTGGCTTAATAATAAAAAAAAATCGATTGATTTATAGATATCGTGATAGTGAGTACTTCGTGTGTGGCTGAGCGTCACCTGTAGGTGACCTACGGGATATATGGATTGTGGGGCTCCAAGTAGGAAAGGGTTATATTGAATAAACTTCCTTCTTGATGTTTCACAACCTGGCAATTTTCATCAAGCGAGCTGTAAATTGGAGTTTGTTTTACGGCTGGATTTGGGGTAAACTGGCATAAGATGGTGCTTTTATATCGCTTTTTACTTGTGTGTATGCATGGGTGTATTTGGACGGTTGCTAAATTCGCCCTAATGAGGGAAAGTGAAAGCTCCAAGCTTTAGAGATTTTGTGGCTCCAAAAAGTTAGGGCTTCCTCGGGGCTCTGAGCGCTTTTTTTTAAATCACTAAATAAAGTCTACCAAAATTGTGTAGTTAAATAACTCTACTGGAAATCTAATTAATTATTCGATGCTATAAACTTGAATTTTTTCACATTCACAAATGCCGAAATAAATTCAGTGGTCGACACTATTTAGAAACTCTCTTTTTCGGGCTTCAAGGCCTGCGCCCGAAATGGCTGATCATTTATAGATAGCCAAAGGTGCACACCTCTAACTCGGACCTTAATAAAATCCGTAACCCAAAACTACGATTACCCACGCAAAAATAGAACGCCTTTGAATAAAAACACCATGATTTTCTCTGATTAAAAACCAGCTTTTCATTTATTTTTCGTTTTGCTTTTTAACTACTTAGGCTACCTTTAAACAACTTAATACATTTTTTTCACTGGCTCACTAAGAATATGACAAGAAGACTGCGATCCGATTCCGTTCTCTTTTATAGGACCGTTGTCCTTCAAAAACATCGCCGTACCGGAAGAGGTTTGATCGTTTCCTTTTGACTGAGTTCTTCTAATTATTATGTAAAATCTTCTTTAAAATCTATTTCAAAAATTTCATTTTAGCAAATTCATTAGACTTAGTTAAATAATTTTATAATTAAAATTTGTTATTGACATTTAGCTTAATTAATTCGCGTTATTTTCTATTAATCCTCTTTAAACATATTTCTTTTCAAATTCAAATTCTTTTCAGGGTCAAGTTTTCCGGCTGGCAGTTGGACTTTCGATTGCCGAACTTGTCAATCCTTCACAACAGGTAAGTTTCAACTAATATTTATTGTTTTCGATTATATGTGTTTTCATCTCGTTTCGCTGACATATCCCAATTCTCAGTCATATCTTTTTAAGGCGTGCATGTCCGCAGAGGTCAGTGGTCACTTTGAGATTGTAGGTAAGCACTCATGGATCACTTATAGGGAATACAATACAAAAGCTTTATTCCAGATGTATGTTTTTGTGTGTGTGCTGTGAATGCGTTCCGTTTGATTACAAACCTATGCGAACTGCAAAGGCATGTTACTAAATAAAAAGAGAAAAACAATATTTTGTCAACATTTATTAATCAAACGAAACCATATACTGACTGTACTCAAGAATCAAAATTCTTCTGCATCTTCGTCTGTTAGATGCATGTGAGCCATCTTTTCATGAAAACACAGTGAAGAGGTCTGCTTCCGGAAAGATACCTGTGCGTATGTTACACTGACATATAATAAGAATGGACTGAGCGTTCTTGCTTAAAAAATGGCACAAATATTGAATAGGCTGTGAAAACCCTTTATTTCGTACAATTGCACACCGATTCATAATTTATTATTATTTGTCGATTGGAAACACTAAAGATGTTATAAAATAGCATTGCATTAATTTAAAATTATTTAGAAAGTTAAACTTGTTTTAATTAACCCAAAAACTTATTTGTAATATTACTGAAAAATTTGCTCCTCTGCAGATTTGTTGTCAAATTTCCTTGAGCTTGTAAGAGATAGACGTATAAAAACCATATATTTGTCTGAAATTTTATGTCAATTCCAATGCATTCCTATTAATACACCCGTACTGTTTCCAAAATTGATTACAGTTCAGTGTACATTTTGAGCTTGAAAGAGACAAATAGATTTTAGCAAAAATTTGTGTCATTTTTAACTATAGGAATTAGATAGGATGGCTCAGTCCATTCTTATTATATGTCAGTGGTATGTTAAGACTTTTGCATTAGTAGAGCGATGCAAATTTATTATTATACTGATGGAGTTGGATATACGAAGGACTATGTAAAATTTGTAAAGCTTTTGCAATATTTGAACGACTGCAGAAAGTGCAAGATACTAATTGTTGATCATTTTTGCCCATTTTTGTTTGTTTTGTTTTTGTGCTTTTTGTCGGAGTTTGCAAACTTAGCAAATAATGATCAACATCGATTTGAACATTCGTAGCCCAATTTCAGAACTTTTCAATTCTGGCTGGCAGTCCAAATATTAATTGTTGCTGCATCGATATAACAAACATATGTATGTTGCGGGCAACATAAAAGCTTGCAAATAGGTACAGGTGTTCAGGTAAGTTGCAACAAATATTCTATCATTTTGCAGCACTTTTGTAATATTTTTGATACTTATTACTAAAAGAAGCATTATTTTGGAATAAAAAAATGATATTGCGGCGCTGGAATGAGTTGTAAATTTGATACTTTGTAGAAAATATCAGAGTAAATATATCTCTAAGTTTACAGGACTTTTGGACTTTTTTTGTTGTGGAAAATATCAGAACTTTTGTTTATATGCAATTTTGCGTATGTTCCGGACCTCAGTGAGGGTTGCAAAATTAAATTTGTTGTTATTTTATCTCACCCAACATTCCATAAAAGATTTCAAATTTTTTGAAATTAATATTAAATTTTGGAATTTAAATGCCTTTATTGACTGGTCTATTCATTGAGAAGATAGGAAGGATTCACTGAAAGGTGTTTCCTTTTCTTTTCATTTTATCAGGTTAGCACAATTAGCTGCCCTAGCTTCTTTGCTTGGAATTGTTCATCCACCTGTCTTGGAAAAGAAGATTTTAATGCTTATGATCAGAATTAAACGTATCACTAAATCTGATTTTAAGGGTTACGAATTGTTATGACTGCATGGAATAAAACACAAGTCAACTTTGGTTACTGCATACTTTAATATATAACTCATAAAAAGACACACACTACACACTATACTCTAGTATTAAGATATCAACGGCTAAGTATAAGAGGTAAGGCTGCTTATAAATTCATTCTTACAAATCATAAAGGGGGAATGCCCCTTTTAAGCTCGACATCAACAGACATAAGAGCTATCTTAATCGATACATTATGATACTCTGAACATATTTTATTTCAATTAAGCGAGGGAATGCTTGGGGGTCAAAGTTTGATATAGTGCATTGTGGAAAATCTAGTACAGAATCGAATTTCTTAGGTTCTGAGAAGAAGTTTGAGTACACACATTGCTATGTATAGCTATTTATAACCACCCCAATACTCACTGTTTTAGTATTTCCCGTTTTATTATTTGAATTGAGGTCCTAGATTTTTCGCACTTTAAATCGCCTCTAATTCGTAGGGTTATGTCCGATCTTAAAACGGGTTTCACTGCTCGCCTTAACTCATTACCAGTTACAATTCGTAGTAGACAATTTTTCTCCGCATACTCTAAATGTGGGTGGTAGGAACCCTCGGCGGTTGGAAGGTGGTTCCCAACGGCATATATTGCATATCAAATTAAAGGTCTCGCCGAGTACTATCGGGTGGTGTACTTCTTTCCCGATTCAGAAAGCTTTAGCCCTGGAAACCCCATTTCCATGCACCTGGGTCACATACACCCCCACGTACTACATTTCGTATACATTTCTAAATTTCTTTCTTCCATGGCCATTAGAGCTCTGTTGTGAATATTTTATCATAGGATGTCGTTTTCCACGACAAACCAATTCCGCGCAATGACGGGGAGTAGAAAAGTCCACTTTTTCACCCAAGAAAGTCACTCAAGCTACATTCAATCGCCAAACCTTTCCCCCGCTTTGTTGAAATAAACATTGTTCAGAGTATCATAATGCATCGTTGCCCAGTGAATTGGAATTGGGAATTGGAAGCATCAAAAGATTCAAACGGAAGCTCTACTCAGAAGGCATAGATGTATGGATTTTCGTTGGACACTTGATTTATTTTTAACATTACATGTCATAGAAAAGCTTATCTGCCGCTCCCCCAAGCTTCCAGAAGAGCAATTAGGAATGTCTGATTTTAAATAGACATGGAATATTATAAGCTCATTAAAGCGGGTTTTAAATTTTTTTTTAATAACTCACTGGAGAACTAAACTCTAAACAATGATGCATCATTCATTATCATGAAGACTCGTGCACAGCGAATGCTGGTAAAGAGCTTTGAAAAAGCATAAATGAGAAGCCAATAGTAAAGCGCGGCTATCCGTCATCTCCCTTACATCAAGCTTCAACGCGACTAGTACAGAAGCAATTAAGAAAAAGTACTTTACTTCCACAAGGCGTCCATTGGAATGCCAAGCAATTTTTCCCGCTGGGTTAAGAGATCTATCATTTCTGATGATGTTGGGCCCATAACTTGTATGAAAAGTGGGAATAATAAATTCAATATATCTACTACATGAATAAGCACAGGAGCAATTATTGTTCGAAGAAAACATATAAAAGCTCTTTGTTTTTAGGTTCGCTGTTCAAAATTATGCTAATAGATGTAAAAATCCCATTGCCAGAGAACAATTGCTTCAAATTTCATATGTGGTTTTAATTCCTTAAATATCAGAAATTTTCCAAGCATTTTTTTTAAGCAATTGAAAAAAAAACCGATTTGAAAAAGACATCTAGAAAGAGTTTTTGAAACAGTAAACATTTCTTTTTTAACCAGCTTTGAAAAAAAATATCGTACCATTAGCGGAGTGAAATTAAGATTTTCAAAATTGAAACGTAACCCTTCTTGGTAAGCGGGGAGAAGTTTCCTTTTGTACTATTTTTTTACTTTCAACAATTACATAATTAAAATAAAACTTCACCTACATTTTCAAATAGCTTATCTGGAAACAATATCATCCATTTTAAAATAAAAATGGCAATTCATCATACCCGTAAAAGGGGTATGAGGTGTCCACATCTAATATACTATGGCAATATGTATACTTCATTCGACAAGGACATTCCTCGATAATTCCTGCATACACTCGCACTGCCACTGCTTTTTTATGGTTAGAAACTATTACAGATTCCTTTCCATTGTCAAGGATGACTTCAACACACACACATGGTATTACTTCATAGAAAGTATTTTAAAGGATCTGGGTCTCCCTTTTTAATTAGTTCAGTGACAATGCTATCGGCTACAGGAGTTTTATCATTTTTAAGCTTCTGTCGACAGGATATGAATGCATCAAAAGTGAGTCGGTTGAATGTTTGCTGTCCGTTGTGTAATTAAATGAATGGAAAAATTCATAGGATTCATTTCGTGGGCGCATTGTGTATATACCTTACTTTGATGTGATCACTCACAATTTTTTTTTCTTTCATTATATAAGCATATACCTGAAGGGGGTTGTTGAAATGGGAACAATGGTTAGTTTTGAAGAATATAGAGCAACAGGTTCGGAGTTAAAATCATCGATGCGTGATTACTTGGAATTATGATAACTTACTTAGCTCTCTCAAGTAGAAGAAATATACGTACCCAATGTAAAATTGAGGATAGAAAGAAGTTTTCCAAGCGTAATGCTCACAAAAGTTTTTATACCGGAAGAAGAGTTAAGTTTTTCTGCTAAATCAATTAACACGTTCTCGCCGGTATGTACCACTAGCGGTACATGATGAACTGCCCAATGGGACGGCATGCACCACTGGGGGTACAAAGGAAAATCAGTTTTATGTGTCTTCTTTGTTAATGGACTTGGATGAAACTTTCACACTTTTTATGGAATACCAAAACAGCTAACACGTATTTTTTTGTATCCTTCTACTACTATGTTCATGTAGTTCCACTTAACTACTATAAAATTGGGAGTTGTCCTATAAGAGATAACACATCTCTTCTGCTTTTTCATGGCTTTACTGTCTTCCAGTTGGCATTTTTGAGTCCTGTTTTCCCGAATTGTACCGGTTCCTCCATGTCCTCGCTTTGATAATTCAGAAAGAAGAGGTAAATTCGTGAAAAAGTTGTCAAAATAAAAATTGTATGGTCCAAATTGTTTAGGTAAGCGTGACTCCAACTCAAGTATAACAGTTGGACCCAATCCAAACGTATCTTGTTCCTGTAGGTGGCCAGAATTTGCACCTTGATACGGCTCAAAGCAAATCAGGTAACCCAGTCTAGTAGTTGCCGACCAAAGCTTGTAACCGAATCTGATAAGCTTGCCGTGGATGTGCTGCTTTGAACTATGTCGACCGTAGTAAGGGACCATAGTTTCGTCTATTGATACGTGAGAGTACGGTAGCATTTCGAAGTTTCTTTAGAAAATTCTTTTCTAACATTGAGAAATAATTTCTGACCTTAGCAAATTTGTCATTAGTAGGTAGGTGAAGATTTTCACAAAGATGTAAATATTGGTGCATTTCCTGAAACAGATTTCTTCGCATACTCTTGGGTATCATTCGAATATATTTAGGGGTTAGATTTCCAGTTATAAGAAGAATCGTTATATAAACTTTAAACACCTCTGGTGTATTTTTTAATGCTAATAATAATAATGTCCACTGCATACGCCCATATCTTTTGAAGAAATAATTTGCCAAGATGTATGTTTTTACTTACGTTTCTTTTCTCTGATGAAGTACATATATAATTAGACGGAGTCGGAACATTACTCAAACTCCACGAATCCATCACACTGCAAAACGTTTTCTGAGAATAATAGCTCAAAGTCAACGCGTAACTGAATACCGCTCCAACGGAGAGGTCACTAATGACATCCACTGAAAACCTGAACAATTACGCAACCGACGAAGATTATTTGTAGTGCGAAAGTGCTGTCACCTGTAGGGGACACTGGGACATGACGAGTTAATTCATATTTATATTTATACTAAATTTCGTAAAAGAATTAAAATGGAATAAAACTATTGAGTTTCAAAAGACAGCTTACATGGCGTCGTATTTTCTCCGATATTAATGTTAAGGTTAAAAGTACAGGCGACTAGGCAACTGGGACCTATATGATAAGTCTAACCTCTTTATGAGCTCAATTATGGCTTTAGGGGTTATCTTGCAAACCTTATTAGAAGCTTTTAGTTCACATATTATGTATGATAAGTCTGTAATAAAAGGGGAATGCAAACTTTTCATACTACTTTAGGCTCGACATCAACAGACATGAGTGATGTCTTCAACGATGCACTATGATACATATTTACATATTTAACAATGCTTATTTCAATTAACCGGGCGTAAGCTGTGGCGATCGGATGTAGCTTGAGCAACTTTCTTGGGTGAAAAGGTGAACTTTTCTGCTTCTCGCGATTGTGCGGAATTGGTGAGTCATGGTAAATAACTTCCTATGAACAAAATGTTCACAACAGAGCACTAATGGCCATAAAAGAAATGCGAAAATACATGCGATATGTTGCAGATGGGGTATATGTGACCCAAGTGCATGAAAACAGGGTTTGGTGGCAAAAACGTCCCGAGAAAATTTTCTGAATTCGGAAAAAATACACTACCCGATAGTACTCGGTGAATCCTTTAATTTGATAGGTAACATGCCGTATTGGAAGCACCCCCACCCCCCACCGGGCGTTCCTATCACCCACCCTTAAAATATGCAGAGAAATATTTTCTTCCACGATTTGTAGCTGGTAATGATTTGAGGCGAATAGTGAAACCGTTTTCCGATCGAGCATAACCCTACCGAACTAGACCCGATCTAAAGTGCGAGAAATCTAGTACCTCAGTTCGAATAGAAAAAGGGGAAATACTAAAAATTTAATTTAAGCCTCTGAGTGTAGGAGTGTGGGTACTCAAAATTGTTCTCGGGATCTAAGGAAATCGATTCTGAACTAGATTTTCCAAATTGTGCTAGATCAAACTTTGACCCCCAAGTCTTCCCCGCTTAATTGAAATATACATTTTTAATAAAATATGTCCAGAGTATCGTTTAAGACATCTCTCTTGTCTGTTGATGTTGGGCCTAAAATAGACATTCCCCTTTATACTTCTCCAGTGAATTTGAACCATAAGGCTTCAATAACGGGACAATCACATATGATAGCTGGTCGACCCATTTTGCTGTTGGATTTGCCTTTCTTCTTCAGAGAATACTGAAAGAGGCCCTGTTAAGTGAATGCATTAATAGATACCATGAGGGATTGTCTGCTAAGATAATTAGTTCGTGCGTCTGGTGAGTAGAGGAGGTGAAGAATTTACCGCTTACCTCAAACTAGGTGCGCTACGCCAGAAGGCATCCAGTTGCATGTTATTCAATTTTTTTTAGTTCACCTCTAAAGAAACATTTTGGTAGACCAAGTGTTGGGTATGATGACCTGTATAGTTTCCACTCAAAGTTTTAAGAGGGCAGAGCCAGAAGCGTACCTTGGCTATCTGAACAAATATAGACTGTGGAGTTATTGCAGCCCCCGGTTAGGCATTCCTGAGCTCCAACCTCTATACAATAGAATTCTGCCTGAAAGACGGAAGGTGAGATACCAAGCGAAAGTGTTTAACTTCTTGACCTACAAAGCCTACTCCTGTTTTATTATCCTTCAAGGATTTGTATATGTACACAAGTGCTCTTTGCGGGACTTGGAACCCTCTGTCTAATATCTGGCTATTTTCATTAATGGTTGTCTGATAATCGCTTTTGAAGGAAACTCTTTTCGCCATATGATCCCTTGGACCTTCTAAGCCTTTAATGTAGACCTGCTTGAAGATTTTGAGACATCCCACACCGGAGGATGCCTTTCTCATGTACACAAATTTTACAAGTATCACCCTTTCCTATTTTCTATATATTCTAGGGCTATTTTCAGCATATGTATATTGTAGACTTGACCGCTATTTAATAGCCTGCTTAGATCAACAATAATATGGATGCCAAAAGTGATTTAATATCTCTTTTTCCTGTGCCAGTATTACCTAAAATTTGAAAAAAAAAAATGGCAACACGTTATCATAAGCTTAGTACAGGGACACTCTGTATTATTTATGATTAAAAATATTGCGATTAATTACAACTTGCAATAAGTTAAATATTCAATAATCAAGGAACATTTGTAAAACATCACACATTTGTACAAACAACTTATTAATACTAGTATCAGGAGCATTCAATTTGATAGCGAACATTTACGTGGTTTTGTAATGTTCTGTGATATGCTTTCATTATTGTGTTTTTCTAATTAACATTTCTAAAACAAAGACCTGGGCTAAAAAATCCTGAAAATCGGTAAATTTTTTCATACAAAAGGAAGGTATGTGTATTGCAACTATTTTCTCATTAAATTTATGTAATTGAATTCTTTACAGAAAGAGTACACAATTTATTCCTGTACGGAAAGTATCTTTAGAAAAAACCAATCAAGTTAACCAACAAAATTTAATTGATTACAAAAATACAAAAAAAAAAAAAAAAAAAAGGAATTTCTTTTCTTTTTTACATTTACCGAACATTCTTCTACACCAAGAGTGCGCTAACTACTAGGAACTTTTTAAGTAATTAATTGATTCACCCATACAAGTATGAAACACAAAGGTAAGGAACATTTGTTTTACTTTGAAAACATTGAACATTCTTTAAAGGAAAATAGCGAACCATTTCGATAAAACGAGTGTAAAAAGTATTATACAAATGATGTAAATGTGAATAATTTGTTGTAAATAATCTTTTACTCCTTGTATTTAATTGTACATTTGTCAGAATTATTATCAAGAAATTAAAAAATTAATCTGAAAATATTGTGACTGCAGAATAAAAGCATACGTGGGTGGATCCATAAGTACCCGTGTTTGGCGAATGTTGTTTTTTATTTTTCGTCGTAGTCACCTTTTAATGTGATACACTTTTCCCAACGTTGCAGCCATTTAAACCTTCTAAAAAACACGATTTTCAAACACATCAAAATAGGCTTCTGTTTCACCGATGATGATCTCCTCATTTGAACTGAACTTTTTTTTCGATTACGGCTGAGAGAGTTGGTGCATTGTCGTGGTCGAGCAACATTTTTTTCTTAGCCAAATGGAGCCTAGCCTCTTTCAATTTTCGGTCGAATCGGTCCAATAACTGACTGAAGTAATTCTTTGTTATCGTTCTTCCTCTCTCCAAAAAGTCGATGTGGATTATTCCTTTGGAATCCCAGAAAATCCTAGCGATAACCTTCCCGGCCGATGGAACCACCTTTGTTTTCTTCGAAGCAAATTCGCCTGGAAATCCCCATTGGTTTGACTGCTGCTTGGTTTCTGGCGTATAATAGTGAATCCATGTTTCATCTACGGTTACGACCAATGCAAAAACGCTTGCGGATCTCGCTTGAAGATATTCAAATACTACTTCCAAATTTGCTGACAGCTTTTTCAACCCCAACTTTTCATGCAAAATTTGATTGCCGATCCGTAAGAAACGCCTACGGCCTCCTCTACTTTACGCACACTTTCAATCGGCGATCAGCAAGAATCATATTATGAACTTTTCTCACTATATCTTCAGTCACCACGTCTGATGGACGGCCTGGGCGTTCCTCATCAAAAACAGACGGCGGTCACGGTTAAATTCATTAAACCAATATCTAACTGTTGTCAGAATCGAATCACTGATCGATACTGCTCTTTTTCCAAAATACCAAACACATTCAACACAAATGACTATCAATGCAAAACTAAACTATGAACAAAATGCTCGTGTACTGTATCTAATGGTAACAGCAAAATTCCTCAGCAGCGCCATCTAACTTGAAACACGGGTACTTTTTGATCCACCCTGGTATTTTACGTACATACATTAACTGATGGTCGTCAAATTTTTATCCAATATTATTGCAGATGTTAGAGTTCTTTACCTAATTACAGGTGAGATACCTGAAAAACATAGCTGCTACATCTATGTAGGTACATTCTTTGATTTAATTATAATTACAGAGAAGTTGTCGAAAATGAACAATAAGAATAAATTCAGATCTCTAGTTCATAATGGAATCAATATATCACTCTGAATGTCCACTGAATATAATTGAACATGGAATTATAAGGAAAAAACATCTACGAAAATACCTACATTCATACGTTAATAGGGCAATTAGGATTTCAGAGTCTACTTTCTTCTTCCCACATACGCAAATTAAATTTGTAAATATAAAAAATCATTCAAAAGATTATTCTAAAAGCTTCTTATCATTTTGTTATGATGGAAATAATTCCTTTTAATATGATTCGAAAATTTTTATGCGAATGCAAATAATTTAATGACCACCTGTTTTTTTTTAAATCTCTTTAATAACCCCACTAAAGGACCACCGCTTTTTTCGTCACTGAGCTACGAAAACAGAATGCTGTAAGTCGTCGCTACGAAGTCACACCGTAATAAAGATTATATTAAGGACGGATTCAGAAAAAATCGACCACTTATGAATGATAAAATCAACAAGAAAAACCTTTTTTATTTGTTATGAAATAAATTGAATTAACTTACTCATCGGCATGCACCTGACCACAGGGATATTCTAGGCAACGAGATGGCTGATGAGTTGGTCGAAAAGGGCTCTGAAGTGGATAGCTCCGCACCAATAGCTTATGTGAGGATCCCGATCGGAGCTTTAAAAGAGAAGATTCTCAAGGACGCCTATTAAAATGCAAGTCTACGGTGGATCAAGAGGGAAACCTGCCGTATCACGAGGCAATTATGGCCTGCATATAACTGGAAGAGGACAAGGGAACTGCTTAATGGCAGCAGAACATATTACAGGAATCTAGTAGGGGTCATTACGGACCATTGGGCCATGCTAGAAGTCTGGGTATAGGGGCGAACGCGGAGCTGTAACGACTCGGAGTAAATCGAATCTGTCCGGCACGTACTCTGCGAGTGCACCACTCTGATGAATAAAAGAGGTAGGCTACTGGATAGCTACTTTTTTCAAGTCTCGGGAAGCTGTAAAATAAAGAGTTTAGATGCATCCTGAGTTTCCTAAGCGAAGCAGGATGGATTTAGCGCAATTTTTGAGTTATCCTATGAGGACAAGGAACACAATGGACACACTGGTGGTCTAAGTGAAGCAGGCTAAGTAGTTATAGAGGCATCTGCCTTACCTAGCCTAAAGTAACCTACTCATTTGCATTATACATAGCCCGACGTGATATAATTACTACGTACTACAAAATTGGTGGAATTTTTGTTTTATACATTAAATTTTATACAGAGACAGTGTCGAACGAATCGGACGCTCTTTTGTAATGCTTCTTTAAGTGCCTATATTATAGAAGTGTTTTTTTCCCTTGGTCCAAGACAATTTGGGCGATTCGTTTCCTTGGGTACTACGGCCATGTATTGTCATCGTAGAAAACTCTCGTTTTTCTACCGTAGTTGCAAGATGTTAACTTCGGCTAAAAGAAAGCTAATGAATCAAGCTTTCTAAAGAATGGATGAAAATGCTTCTGAAGACACTCATTAATGTAATACTTTCGTATTGATCGTGCCTATTGCCAGAAAAGGTATTTACAAAACATTGTAGTGCTAATTTATTGCGGCGATAAAAACAGCAATATATATAGCCCAGCATTATTATTGCCATGGCGATATTTTGGCGATAGCCCGAGAAATAAAGTCCATTAGATTCCGGAAAATACTACGCTTAGCCTAAGAATCGCTTTCGTATTACTACATTATTCCATTTTTATTGCCCAGTTCGCTAGTACCAGATGTAACGAGAGCCGGGTGCATACAAATTATTTTTAAAGAAATATTACCGTTATTGACAATATTTCAGTATTCTTCCTTACGAAATTGGCTCGTTTGGATGTGGTATTTCTTCAAGTATGGTGGAGTAGTACTAAGTATTTTTATTACTAGTAGTGAAAGTAATATTTGCGATAAAATATTAAATATAATAAATAATATAAAATCCTAAAATTACCAAAACCAACTAAATCTGTGATTTAGTGAATTAAGCATAAAGTTTGTCGCAACCGATTGAATGGCAAATCCATAAATATAAGAATATTTGTCGCAATAACAATTATAAAATGAATCACTTTCTCAAGCGATTTGCTGGCCAACCGTAATGTTTGCTGGGTAATAATTCCTGGCGACACAACCATATTGCCTTCCAAATTAAGCATTTAACGGAAAAATTTGGTGCAGCTAGGATTCTAAAATTAGGAATCTACGTCACCCATATTTTTACTTACTGAAATCCGTTATTAACAATTGTGTTAGGGTTTTGGTCCAATCTTTATAGACCTTCTCATTTTGTGTTAAGAATTTATTAATATCTCGCTGAAATAGGAGAGCTCGTTCAACATTCGGCTCATTTTGTATAAAATTATTACCCAATTTTCGCCCTAATTCTCAAGTCCTTCATGGATGACTTTTACTGTAAGTGGAACTGGTACAGGCTCCTCTTCATTAGGATCACTGTCATGATCATTTGTTTCATTAATGGAATCAAAAAATGACTAGAAATACAAAAGCCAATGTTATCAGGCGAATGGAATTAAAAAATGACTGCAGATTTTTTTTTTAATCCATATTTTAAAACCTGTGTAAAAGTGAAATCGTGTAAATAAAGTACCAGGTAAATTGGGGATAGGTGTATTGTCAATTTGCCCAAATTCTTCTGCTCTTTTTTGTATACGAATAATTCAAAGCTTTAAATCTCAGAAGGTACCACAGAACTATATGTAAATTACATGTATACGAGCGAATATTATCGGCAATTTTGAACTATTAGTGATATTATTTATCAACATGGTGTAAAAGTCGTTGTTGGAAAGTAGCATATATTGGACTGTATGTGATAATAATAAAAAGATTTGCCTGCAAAAAATAGTTCAGGCAAGCGTATGACAGAAAAAGAAAAAGCAATATAAAAAACTCAACGTAATTATTAAATAAAACCGGCCAAGTGCGAGTCGGAACATTGTACAAGATTTAACCCTATAGACTTTATAGATCGAACAAAAACAAAAGTTTATTGTATGGGTACGGGGACCCCCGTCAATTTATAACTTTATTTTATTTTCCTTATTTGTTCCTATAGCAGTTATAGTTTTGCTCAATCTTTGAAAATTTCATGTATCTACCTATCACGATTCAAACGATACAGCGATTATTAAGGTCGAGCAAAAACCCCCAAAAATTTTCAATTTAATTTTATTTTTATTATTTGTTTGATATAGCGGCAATAGAAATACACACTCTGTAAACATTTCAACTGTAATAGGGTCCTGTTGGCACCCTTCGGGTATGGAACCCTAAAATCGGGAGGAAACCAACAAAATGGATTTTTAGAAAAGCAAATTCGATTTTTCACTTCTTGGGATACGATCAAATACATATTTATAGATGAATACATTAAAAGAAAAAAGAGCTCTAAATAACAAAATTTGAAAATTAAAGCAATTTGGCATATCCAAAAAATTAAGATTTTTAACTGGCAGCTCAGTGCTATTTAATTATTCCAGCACCTTCAAATGCGTTCTAGCGCTAGGACAAAAATTGTTAAATGACGTTTCTATATAAAATTTAATATCGACTTAACTATGTTGCAATTGTAGTTTTACGTAAATATATTGTGCAGTCAGGGTTATTGAATTAAAGTTATGGTAAATTAGTTAGCAAATTAGTAAAAAGAAAATGAATAGTTAAAAGTGAACTCAGAGTGCTATAATTTCTTAAGAGCACGACACATAAAATTATTTTGTTTCAAAACTGGGCATATTATTGATCTTTGGTAATATTATTCCATTTTTAGCAACATAACTTGTTTTATTTAAAAATTGTTATTTTTATGTGTTTTTTTTTGTTTTATTTATTTATTTTTAAATAATATTTTAGGAAACGGATTTTTACTTGCACTCTTAAAACTCTTAATAAGCCCACCAAAAATCTTTTTGGGTTTTTCACATAATGACTTAACATGGACATTACGAGTTCTGCATTCTAGCGCCTCAAAAGATTCAAGGGTAAAGATAGCTACAAGAATTATTTATGTTCACTTCTTTCTCACGCAGCACAAAAGTGTTCGAACATAGAAACTGGGAATTGGACTTCGCGCAGCCTCGACAGATTTAAAATATATTTAAAAAACTAAAAAAATTCAAAATCAATAGAAACAAAGAAAAGTAATAAAAACCAAAATATTTAAGAAAACGAAATGTTTAAAAAAATGGATAATAAAACTTCTATTAAGAGCATTTAAAAATGTGTTCAAAATAAAAAAATAAATAAAAATAATAATAATAGTAAGTAATAATATTAATGGTGATCGTTCATCTTCCTCGTACCGGTTAAAAAAAAAACCGAAACAAAGAAATTAAAATTTTAAATGAATAACAAGTAAAAAACTAGAATTGGTCTAAAACCAATTCTTATGATACCCGAAATGAATGCCCGTATGCTATTTCGTATGGGCTGTGCAAGTTTGATTTTTGCAGTGGTTTTTCGCATGTATTTCTAGAAAAATGATTATAACCAATTTTATAGGACTTCATATTCTGAAGAAGTTTTTAGTAAAATAAAAAATCTAGGACTGATCGTTTTCACAGTATATGAAAAAACCTAAATTTTTATATGGCAACACTAAGAAGGTGTTACTCGATTTGGTCCATTTTTGATATTTGATTTACTTAGGCTAGGAAGCACCCAAAAGGTATGGATTTGAAAAAGTGTTAAAATGTTTCAATGCTCATTCGGAATTTATTAGCTAATGTAATTTTAAAAAATGTGTACAAAATTTCACGGAAATTCATTAATGTTAAGAGATCGCTCAAATCGAAAATACTGATTTTTTGTTAGTTTTGGACTTTCAGGAAAACTGTTTCAACATTTTCTTTCATAAACGTTTAATTTAGGGACCGTAACTGTTATGGAACTTTTTGGAAAATTCTTGAAATAATAGTTAAAACTTAAATTTGTTTTTGTAGTTCTATGTAACTGTAATAAAAGATTTTTTAAATTTTAAATCGTATGATAATAGTTTTTTGGACAGTCATATCTGTTACAGAAGACTTTTATATACTTAAGTCTTTAGCAACAGTTATAATTAACTTTAAAATAAAAAAAAAATATTGAAACTTTTGTTATGAAATTTAAAAGATTTTCTGCAGTCTTGATGGTACCTTTTAAGCTTATTGCCAAAAATAACAGTTCCTGGTTTAACTTGCCAATATTTATTCTAGATTCTTTTTTCTATTTGAGGGAACTTAGTTATAAACTTATTGCAGTGAAAGGTGTTTTAGAAAATTTAATTTCTCTATTTTTCATAAATTTTTCTAAAACGAGAGTTCGGAATCGGACCTCCAAGCTCTTGACTTCGCGATCATTTTTTTTTTTTAAGAAAAGTGTTGCGCGGTTATACTTTTTCTTCTATAACGTAGTCTACAATTGATTATCTTTCTAGCGAGTAACTGACTTAAGGGGTCAAGTAGTGTATGAACTGTTCTCAAAATGCGAATTTCGAAGATGAAGCATTTTTACAAATTACAAAGAATTCCAAACCATAAAAGTATCGACTTTGTACCATGACATCTTTCATTTGAAATTATTATTTTTTAATTACTTTGTTATATATGTAAGAGGGGAGCCTGCTGACGAATATTAACGCGATTTTATTATTTAATTATTATTTGTCTACAGAATAGTAAAACACTTAAATGCAATCTAAGCAGTGAGTTTATATAACATAAATAGACATTACATATGTATATATGTTTTTTCATTAATTTAAATCTTTTAAGTCTTTCAAGTGTTTTACTTTTATTGTTAATTTTCTTATTTTTTTGCGAAATTATATAATCAACAAATTTTTTATACTAATTATTTCAAATTCTAGCACTAATTTAGATGTGGGTATACGAAAAATCGGCGTACACTCTTACCTTTGTTTTATTGCTAAGCTAACACGAACATATTGTATTACCCTCAGAATTTTCCAGTTCCGACTGTGAATTACCTTCGGCGGTGCAAAGGGTTAGTAAAGCGCAGAGCTGCCAGGAGAGAATAACTGGATGTGAAAAGCCATATATGTGGACCGTGCTTCGTGTGCTGAGGACATTGACACATCTGATTACTGATGATAGTGCGTGTACCTATAGTGAAGCCTAGCGCGTATATGACCTAGTATGCAGCTTGGTATTTGTACCTTGGTACGCCATAGACTACTGGCGTTAGTCTCAAGCTTCTCTTAGCTTAAAGGGCGGATCATGACCTTCTCGTGGTCCACTGCTGTCACTTCATAAGTGCTAATATGATTAAGCCCGAACGGAGATACCAGTAACGTTTAAGGATGTGCATGAAGGTTCACTGGGAGTACTCATGATCGTATGATAATGTTATACGAAGCCATAACAATTGGGTAGCCGACATTGCTAACTTGGTACTACGGAGTTGAGGAGCCCCGAATAGAGCTGCATTTAGTAGCAATATTCGCCTCAACTTGGGATGGCCCCCTTGTGGGAGCTGGTTGTGGTAGCCCATATGTGGGCAAAGGGATTGTCTGAGTCTGCATGACTAAGGCCAATATTCTTCTCTGAACTGAACAGAGTAGTTTGTTCTTTTGAAAAAATTGCATACTGCGTCCGTGAATTTGAAAGATGGTCGCTTATTAATGTATGCTTAAAGGATTGGCTCTCGGCGTGGAGTTCTGCTAAATCAACCGGGTGTCGTGACCCACAGATGGGAAGAGATTTTAGGTAGGTCTCGCTTCGACCAGTAAGTCCAATGTCAAGCATGCACTGACATAAACTGGTACTCCCGAGACAGAATATTTATATTCTACCTCTCGAGGGCGTTGATTGTCGCTTGTCTTCAAATCCGTGCAATAAGACTGCCGTGAGATTAAGCCATAATGGCAGGTGCTCACGTAAAACCATGACAGCTTTCTGTGAATTACCTTCAGTGAATTTTATGCGCACAAAATTGAGGAATTAGATAGAGATGTAATTGTATATGTGAACTAAAATTGAATTGAAAATTATACTAGACATTGTGTGGTTGGTAAATTCAAATCAAACTTTCCAATGTAGTTCTTTGGTGATCTAGTTAACAAAATGGTAAAACTGAACAAGTGTGCAAAAATTATATAGTAAATATATTACAACTCAGAATTCTCGAAAGATGTTTATTTGATGACTGGCTTCAGTAAATTAACACTTGCCAAGCAATAAATGGTGCCAGACAAATTACAAGGAAAAGTGCCTGATGTGCAGCACAGAGCGCATATATTTCATTACGTCCTTGCTTGCTTCTTACGCAAAAATTTTTATAAGTTCAAAAAAATTCTACAGAAAAATCTATGCTATGCAGATGACCGAAATGCTTTGGAGTACAATGCACACGAATACCACAGCATCATCTATCTTTCCATGTACATCTAGTAGTTTGTTTCAATTTTCAAATTGCATAACTTTATGCGTTTGTGAACAGAAATCGTGAGCTTTTTTTTGTGGTAACCTCATTTAACCCGAAAAGTGTAATTGAATTCTACTGGAGTGTGAGAATTATGAATATACTGTTTTGGATATTAGGCAGAATATTCCAAATGAATATTCTATGTGAAAGAAATTTTTGTTTCAAGCTTAAAAATATATGTACATAATGTTAATGTTAATTAAATAATATTATATTTTGCTGTTGCATTTCTGTACTGATATCCATGACTCGCGATCAATTAGGATTACCTGGTTTTATACTTGCAGGTTTTTATTTGGAGAATTTTACCGTTGGGGATCTTTTGGGACTTACGCTGTCAGATTTTGCAATGGGAATGTAATGAATGAAATTAAAATTGATTTTGACAGTCAATCATTTCTGCATATGATAGCAACAACAAAGCGGAAATAATATTTTAACAATTGCTCAAATAAAAAAAAAATAATTTAAAAAAGCCATCATTAACATCGACTTTTTGAATTGAATTAGACAAAACAAATGGTTTCCTTTTAATTTGCGCTACCATATACAAACAAATAAATATACCCCGGATGGGGTTTAACGTGGTTAGTTATGCAGATGACCTGGTGATTCACTGCTAGTTATGAGTCTGTACTCTGTGGACTAGTGCAAAACGCAATCCGACGAGTCATAGACTGGGCTACGGATTTTGGATTATCCATCAATCCACTGAAAACAGATCTATGCCTTTTTACTAAGAAAAGGCATATCTCCAGTCTAAACCACCCCTACATTGTCTGTACACATTTGGAAACTGGAAACCGCACCTAGAGGACAGAGCGTATAATGCCCTTAGAGCCTTTGCCATGTGCCGCAGAGCTATAGGGAACAAATGGGGACTCAAACCACGATGATCCTATGGATCTACACTAGCGTCATCCGACCTATGGTTCTGTGGTGTGGTGGAAAGCAATGGATTTCGCCAACCATTGCAAGATATTGGAAAAGATTCAGAGGATGTGCTTTGTTAGCGTAAGCGGCGCCCTCAAGTCAACCAGCACTCGGGCTTTCGACGTTATCCTCAACAAATACCGTGTGTAGATAAATATAAAAAAGGAGGCATCAATCGCAGCGTTGAGGTTGCATCTAATTGACAGCTGGATTCACGCTGGAGCAAGACTTCCACAATCCGCAATCCATCGCTCCTGACATCAGGAGGGACAGGGACTTTTTTCTAGAAACAATAATGAAAAGCGAATTTAAATCAAAAGTTCTATCTAGGGCAGATTGGGCGTCACACTCTGTGCTTCAACAATTATCAAACCCTATTGTTTACACAGACGGCTCCAAAACTGAGGAAAATACCGAAGCAGGTATTTTTGGTGAGGAACCTCACATGAAAATCGCCCTACACCTTGAAAGCCATGTTAATGTTTTCCAGACGGAAGTCAAGGCAATTCTTGAAGCGGGAAGGTATCTCCTAAACGCGAATACAGTGAGCAAGGAGATTGCCATCTGCTCGGACAGCCAAGCAGCTGTAAAAGCCATGTCAAAACCCTTCGTAACCTTAAAGCTGGTACTGGAGTGCAAAACCCCCTAAATTCCCTCGCGCTGTGTAACAGGGTACTCGTATTTGGGTACAGGTCACAGCGATATTAGCGGAAACGAAAAGACGGATGAGCTCGCTCGAATTGGTACAATCTCGGGGGAATCATCCTCTTCAATCGGGATTGCACCAAACATTCTTGCATCTAGAATTTCGGCCTGGGCTGACTGCCAACACAGTCGCCTTTGGCTGGATGATCCCTCGGACAGAACTACTAAGGAACTGTGGGGTAAACCTCACCCAAATCTGACGAAAAAGATATTGGGACTGAGCAAGCCAACTTTGAGAACACTTGTGTCAATTCTCACTGGGCACTCTTTTCTCAGGAGTCACCTACACAAGGTGAGACTTGTTGATGTTCCAATATGTAGAGGATGCGGAGAGGAGCCCGAAACGGTGACTCATTTCTTATTTGACGGTCCGGCCCTTTCCGGAAAGCGTTACAGATTCCTTGGCTCACACCTCCTAATAGAACTGCACGAGGCAACCCTCCCTGTAGGCTAATTCTGAATTTTGTCAAAGCGTTCAGCTGGGACCTGTGAGCTATTGCTCATGAGCCTGGAGGGTTAACAATGGGCCTTGCTGTGCCTAAGTAAGTTCCAGAGCCCTCCACCTCCTCTACCTCATTTCTATCCATCCATCCATCCATAAACATCTATAGCAACATTAATTTTTCTTTTTATTTGATTTATTTTATAAGGTTACTTATATAATCTATGGCTTGAATCTATCCGTTAATGTTTAAGGAAAAATTATAAATTATTAAATTTTTCATTGCACCGTTTATTTTTTAGAAAGTGTTTTATTATACAAAGCTTCTCCTGAAAAAATTGAGATTTTCCTATTTCGACTTTTCAAAAAAACGCTCCTTTTGTGCACCGCAAAAAATTAGAAATCCAAGCCAATTATTTGAGTTTTTACGCTGGATTTAAATAAATGAAATGGCAAAAGATTCGAAAAGCATTACATCTTGAACACTTAGTGAAATAGGTAAAATTGCAGAAAAGTTTTAATGGTTCTTAAAATAGAAAAAGTTGGTGTTGATAATTCATTTTTTGAAAAAGATGTCGGTTAAATTAGCAACAAAAATTAAAAGTTTCTAGTTTAAAGCTCTGGAACCCAGGAGTGGGGAGGTGTACGGAAGTGATTATATAATGGTTGAAAGGACAGAAGAGTTTTTATATTTACTGATATATCTGATAGCACTGACTTGAATGATTTGTTTTTTATATTATTAAGATCAGGGGTTAATAGCGTATCCCCTGAGCTTTGCCTAATAATATTAAAAAAAACTCGTGCAAGTCAGGCTTATGTGATATTACAGTAAATACAAGAACTTTTCTGTCCTTTCAACCATTTCCGTACACCTCCCACTGCTGAGGTTTGTTATATCATTTTTGTGTTTCTCTCACCAAGGCTTAAGTCCAACGTTGTTTTAGCAGTTTTATGGTTAAGAGTGATTTTTACTTTGTAATAATGACAAAACTTTAGTAAAATATTGTTTTCTTTAAGAGATTTAATATAGTCGAGATACCTTAGTCTTGAATGATGTGCGCTGTGCTGTACTGCAGAAAAAAACCCGTGTTATTACAGAAAAGTTTAATTGTTTGAATAATAAATTTTAGGGTTTTAAATAAAATAGATATGAAATAGTTTTAAAAATAAATAGCCGTGGCAAAAAATTTAACATTTTCCAATGCCGATTTATTCATTTACAATTGAATTTCCATCAGCCATAAAAAGGCAACGCAAAGAAATATTATCTCCGATTTGGATAACACTTCTACAGTTTGTATGGAATACGGAAATAGCTTACCCATATTTTTTTGTTTCCTCTACCATGCGCCACCAACCCACCCCCGCCTTGTTGTTCGAAATAGCGTGATTTTACACTGAAAGGTCATTTTCAAAAAAAAATCATATCTGATTTTTCATAAGAAAAGGACAAAAATGTTATTAATATTTAAAAAACAAAAAAGTATTATTCTTTTGATTCTATGTCCACAAAGCTGAATTTTAAAAGTCAATGAGGGGAATGTATTAATTTTTTCCTCTTAGGGACCTCCAGTAATTTTTTTGTATTTTTATTTTGAAGTCAGAAGTCTTATCTATCTATGTACAGAAAAAAATTGCAATAGTGCTATATTTTTTTATGAAAAATATAAGCCTCACGCTTTACTTGGCATTTGAATGAGAAAAATCAGTTGTTCCGTTCTCGAGATAAGTTTTTCTGAAAATAACGTTTCATCATAAAATCTCGAGGCTTCTAACCCCCTAGCAGGGAGGTGGGGCATGACAAGGGAAACAATGATGATTGTAAAAATGTTTAAAAGAAAAAAAATATGGGTGAGCTTTTTTGGTATTCCTTAAAAACTGTGAAAGTTTCATCCAAATCGGAAATGGTCGGGTCCGAAACAAGTACTTTTTGATCGTTTTCATGTGGAATGGCTGTATATGAATGAAGTACCACACGACTATTTACACGATGTCCAGTAAATTCGAGTACAGCAGTTTTTTTTTCTTATGTAAACTTCAAACTAATTGTTTTCTTGTTTCATTATTTTTGCAAAGAAGACAACGGTGAAAATTTAGATTTTTATCAGTTTTAGTTACTTAAAGAATGAAATGTGATTGAAACTTTATGGAAATTTAGAGTTAATAAATTCGTGGTTGGAATGAATCCACATGCAATTTTTCGTGACCAAACAAAGGAAAGGATTACAGGACTCTATATATCATCGTCTGTTATGAATCGTAAAATAAATGGATGTCAACCTATTGAAGGAACTGAATTTGATCTATAAGAATTGAAAAACTGTGAATCGGTAATTTAATTTTTATAAATGACTTTAGTATTACGCAATGGCATTCAAAGAGAATAACATTCATGGAGTTTCAGCATCATCTAAGGAAAAAAGAGTTACAAGAGTTGTTTGCCATCCTGGGTATAAGTTTGTATATTTGGATGAAAAACTGTTCGTTTAAAGCACGGGCTCGGACTATGCAAATGAGACGCAAACAAACAAGTTAGTCTGAAATATTTGCATAATGTAGACATTTTCCCAAACTGCCACAAATAATTTGAATATTTTTAAACTGATTTGCACCAATTTTTGGAAAGAAAAGACTTAAGGCAAAGTTGTTGGAACTTTGCCACGAACGTTTCAGATCTATTTGAAGAAGAAAAGTGCGAAGCGACGAATTTTTAAATGTAGGTTTAGTATGGACATTTTCAAATTACCTGCAAGCACGAACACATTTTCTTATATTTATTGAAGTTTACTTAAACGAAAATCGGGTATGCCAACGGTTTGCGTAAATTTGGTGTCAATCGTGTCGGATTATTGTCGCGTTTCACTTCAGTATTCTTGCGGTGAGCACGGAAAATAGGGAATTTATTGTATTGGTTGCAGATTTTATTTCACTAAATAAATTAATTAATACAAGTAAGAAGAAAAGATGATGATTTTTTTCTTAAATCAATTAGTTCACAGATCATTCGTGACAATAACATAGACTGTTTCGATATGTCTGTAGATGATTTCATGTATGTGTCGTTTAAAATTGGTAAGAAAGTTACACAACTTTGGAAACCTATACAATGTTTTTTTCTGGTCCTTCAGTTTTTAGTGACAGGAGATTTCTTCGCTATCTTGATGTACTTGTTCAGATAATTTATAAATAGTTAATTGGCTTTTATCAAAAGGGTATAGTTAATTACACAGTTAAGTATCACAGTTTATTTATTACATAAAAAATACACTGAACCTCACCAAAAGAAATTTTATTCAAAAATGAATTCAATTTTTTTTTTCGAAAGGCGAGCAGAGGCATTCAAATGCTTCCCACAACCACAAATTGCTTTGAACACCCGTCTACAATATTGTTTAATTGAACGACGCAAATTTGCAATAAATCTATCGTTTTCACAAATTGCTTCAAATTAATGTAAAATGTAATGAAAGATTGCCCCCATTGCAAACATGCAGCTTCAGTCATTTTATGGTAATTACATTTAAAGATATCCGGACTGCGTATCGTTTGAAAACTTTGCTTGTAAGTAATCATACAATTTTGTTTGATTTGCAGAGTTTGCTCCCGGCTTTACAGTAACCAAACAAATCATAAATTCAAGGAGCGGAGGACATTTCCAAAAACGAACTTTATATGCCCAGATACCCAATTATATCCTCAATCATGACTTGTAGTGCTCTCTGGAAAAAATAGGGCTTCCTTTTATTGGTTTATTGAAAGTCGAATCAAGATCAATGCAGTTTTTCAATTAATTATACTCTCGAGCTATCGAGAACTATTCAGTAGCGATTATCTACTACTGCTTTCAGTAGATCAGAATGGCTTCGGGTACTGCGAATATTATAAAGAGGTGATGTGCAAACCTATGTAATTGAATATTTACCGAAGGATCAATGACCTCCTAGATATCCGAATTTAAATCTTTTGAATTGTTTTGTTTATTTGGGGCTGTTTCATGGAGATACTAACAGCCCACAAAATGAGCCATTTGGAGCAGTTTAGTTTTATTTTGAAAAAATGCCCATATGAGACGTGCGTGCTGTATTTAATTGTTTTGAAAAAAGATTAATGTGGGTGAAAATAAAAAAAAAATGCAATTATAAAAAAAAAAAAAATGAGCAAGAACGTGTCAGGCTCGCGCAATCATAGTTCCGTACTAAAACTGGATGAACAAATCAGGGGAGTTGTCTTATAAATTAAGACAAGAAATTTTGTTTGCAGAAACTATAAGACTGATGCAAAAAGCAGCACTTTTCCTGTTATCTTTGCCTCAATACCGACGAACCTAACCGCGATAACATCCAAATTTTACCATTAGAAAACCGAAAAGACCAGGGGAGCCGGTTATCTTCCGCACATTTTGGGCAACATTTTTTTAACTCTTAACAATAGACAAGTGGTCCCAGGGACCTAATTCATCTTATATCATTGCCAACGTTAGCTATTTTTCTTTTGCTTTTACAGTAGCTGCTAAGTTTTTAGTTCTCTATCGACTGCTGATGCGGAAATTACCATTATTCCTTTTGTTTGTTATTGGGAAATCGTGTATGCAGAGCTCAGTGGGATGGTGCGTCTGTCTTAAGTAAGTATGTTTTTTATAACGAGTGCATATTTTTAGTGAAATTCCAATACGGATCAGCTACCTAGTACAAGTCAATTTACGGAAAAATAAAAGGAAGTGATACAGATTTTAAGAAAACGTGTTTAGAGTTTTTGATATTATGATATACCATATTTTGAAATCTATATAAATGTATGGAACAGAACCTTGCAGGTTTCCTGTAGCCGACAATTTTAAATGTGATTTTCTGAATTTCTGTATTTTTCATTATTTTATTTCTTTTACTTAAATCTTTTTGCTATGAACTTTTGAGGTGTATTAGTATTACATGGAACGTTCCTAAATTGATGCCGAAAAGTTACAACATTTTTAAATGACTTATGAATTTTAGCTTCCACTTGGTAATAGAACAGATTTAAATTTCAATATTTTCTTCATATTATTAATTTTTAAGCAAATTTAAATCGCGGTCCGTAGTAGCGCTCGTCTGTGTCAGATTTCTGCGTTTGTATTAAAGGCGCAAAAATAACAACAAACATTTTTTTCAGAGGCACAACTCACTCCCATTAAAAATTAAAAAAAAAAATCTCATCATCTTTGCCTTTCAAGTGTCGGGATATGTGAATGTCACGAAGACCTAACATTCTTCCAAAGTTCGAAATGAGGTTAAGGAACCATGAAAATATTTATTGTAAATTATTTGCTACATATCTGGCATTTAATTTATATAAAATTTTTGGAAATATGTTAATTACATGTTTTTATTTCTCTATTTGTTTTTGTATATTTATATATTGAACAGCGTGTGGAGTAAAGTTTATTAATAAATTTAAATATGGGCTTTACGATCCGTTACTACGCTAATATCACAGTCAAGCAGTACCTAGATGGCTGTACAAAGGTATGTATGAGAAGAGTTGGTAGGAAACCTCAATAACTCACTGATCTTGGCTAATTATATCAAGGGTACGAACCCTTACGAGTGACAAATTAAAGGAGAGGCCATTGCGTACATACATTATGTAATAGATATAATTTTTGCGTGCCGAACGTGATGATATTCCTCACTTTCTAGCATTTATGGTAGCGCCTTGGTTTACATGTAGTCTATGTGTCATTTTTGTTTATGTTCTGTAAGGAAATGTACCTTAGCACAAAGGCCGTAGGTGAAACTAAAGTCATGAGGGGGTTTACAAAGACAAATATTTACATTCTTTTATATGGAAATTTAGTAATATTTTATTTGATTTTTCACATTGTAAATATACTCGTAAGTATTTGTCATTTTATTACAAAATAAAGCAGATACGTTTCGTTCAATTGTTGTGGCCCAGTCTGCAAGTATGGAAGCAAGAGGCTGGCAGGTGTACCGGTAGTAAAGTAGCAAGCAATAGCGGAACACAATACTTCGCACAGTAAAGTGCCCGCTTCCCGCTTATTGCTAGTTAATGTATTGATTCTTTACATTACAGCGGCAATGACTATAAACATGCTACTTCGCATATAGCGTGGTCATTGTCCATTTTGTTTACAACAGTACAGATGCTTGCTATCAGTGACATTGGCCAGCAGCTTCATCATCGGTTGTAAAATATTACCGAATCACAATAATTACATATGTTGAGGGTCATATTCTAATTCCGAGTTCCGTCTGCAAGTTTTCGAGGTGCACAAGTGAATGGATGTGGTCAGTCTGAGTTCCAATTAAACAGCGGCCGGTTTCCAGTTTCGCGAATAAGTTATGCGATTAGGGTTTTTGAATTAAAGTTAGGGTATGTTAGTTAGATTTAGCGATGATGCTAACATGTTTGAGTTGTAGTAAAAATAGTTCAAAAATATTAGTTAGAACATTATCAAGGCTAAACGGCTATTAATATAGCATAATTTAATATTATTGTATACATGCCTAACCGAACGACGTACTTTAGGTACCTGTGATCATATAATATATATTGTTTGGTACAAGCTACGCCAGGCATGCGGGTTTTACCGCCCCTGTCTTATTTCTAAACGATATTATAGTAGACGATGTTTTATTTGAATGAAATGACAACCGAAAAAACTTTATCATTGTGTTTTATTTATATTTTATTATTATCAGTATCACCAACTGTTAAGAAAATCAATCTTCAACGGGGCGTTATAACGTAAAAAAATCCATACTGCTCGAGGCTATATTAGTCCGATCGAACTAGGAATCAAGACAAGCTCCATCCGAATTTTTGTTCCAAATGTTAATACTTTCCCAATGATTAATCACTTATTCTTATTAGAGCGGATACCAGAGTCCATACATTTTTTGCAATAGTCTACAGTCAAATTTATTTATTCATTTATTTCGCTAAATGTTATTAACTACAATGGTCCCAGGACAGAATGCTTAAATTAAAGCTAAAGTGCAGAGCAATTATTGAGGATTTTTCTTAATTGAGTCCTATTAAGTAATACTAAAATCACATTCTAGTCACACACTTAAAGTGCGATGTGAATAAAAAAAAAGGTCATTAGATCGCAAGTGTCGAGATAGTGAATTGAAATTAATTTTCTCAAGCATCAAAAGTATGTCGATGTCACCCTTCACACACATCTACAAGTCTCAAGAGTAGGAAGGTGTCTTAAATTTATTCTTTCGTTATAAGGAGGCACACGATCGGATTGATTTTTGTAAAAGCGTGACCAGACAGGACTTGCATATTCAAAAATGAGTCAAACAAGAGTGATAAAAAGAGCTTTAGTAATATACCTAGATATCATCTAACTGTTTCGCCCAGCGCTTTACAAAGCCTAACATTGAGTTTGCCCTAATAAATTTAAGCATAAATAACAAAATTTCAACTTCCAAATAAATCATTCGGAAAACTTTATTGAAGACGATGATATCGAAAACAAAAATAATTGCGATATTAATGTATTTTATCTGTCTAAAAAGATTTGCCTTTTAGAAATTATAATCAAAAACTGTCCAAAAAGGGAGTATGAGTAAGAAATTTACGATCTCTTCTTAGCGTCAGCATCTGGTGTTCGTAAGAATAAAAAAAAAAAAACAAGAACACTCCTTTCTTAGATCTAAATTTGTATACCTAGATATTCGTCGTAAGTATAATAATCACAAATTCATAACAAATACAATTTGTTGATCCTCCTGCTGCAGTAACGAACCAACCATCCAACCAACGAACCCTTTCAACGAAAGAATCTATTGTGGAATATCTTGTCTAGGCAACAAAAGGCTAAAACCATAAATTCCCATCATGATAGCAAGTGCTCCCTTAATGAAAACGTGGACTTTCATAGGGAATCCTTATATTATATTGTGTAAGTAAGTGTATATATATATATACAAGACAGCATCGTTTGGTCCTCATCATTTCTTGCTATACTATATATATGTATATGTAGTAGGTATATACCAGCGTAAACATCAAAACTCCAGCTCCAGATACTCGACTCCTTCTTCCATTTTAATTCAGTTAAAATATTCCTTCTCTGTGAACGTTAGTTAGATACATGTTTTGAAATTAAACTCCCACTGAGATTAACTCCATTGGAGCATTGGAGAAGCATCGGATGGGAAATTATCCTGAGCCCAATTTAAATTTTAATTAATGTATAAATAATTTCAGATGCCGTTGAATGAAGGATGGCATATAATCACAACAGATTTTCTGATGCTTTAATGGGTCTTGAGTGGTCAACAATAATAATAATAATAATTTTACACACTTAATAATAACAAGGATCCTCTTCATCTCTCCGGTACCATAATATAGGTACATAGTAAAATCATCAGAAATATACCTAATAAATCCCAAGTGTTCAAAAACCAAAATGTTAGAGGCGAACCTGTTTTCAAGCAGATTTCCGGAAGATTAAATTTCTAACCTCGAGCTTTATATTATATTTATTTATGTACGTATGTACAAAGAAAACATATTCTACAGAGAGATGAATGTGTTTGTGCAGCAGTTTATTATAAATTGCATATATCTAAGGCACATTGCCCGGACAAGGTACTTGCATGCATAAACAGGTACTCCTTTTGCGGTGAACAAAGTGCAAAATATACAGAAAGTACGGTATATAATATACATATATATATATATATATATATATATAAATGCAGGCTATATATCCTTTCTATCCATTAATCCTTGATGTCATTTAAATATGTATCACTCTACTTGCTCCTCTGGATCAAAGTAACACTTCACAGAGGAAACTATTTATGTATGTATGTATGCGGTGTATACGGTTAACTGGCACTCTCAATACGATTTATGTTTCAAAACTCTTTTATGTAATAATTCCCACCGACAGGAACATTTTAAATCCACTTATGTGTATAGTATGCAAAAACATTTTTAAAAAACAAAAAAATAAACGAGCACAAAAGAACCCAAACACTAACGAGCAGTTTATTTATTCTTCACTCCCGATTTAAACCACAACAGGAATGGAATGCACTTCACTCCCACACTAGAATCTGTGAATACTTTACTAAAAAAAATCGGACGACCAAAGGATATGAGAGCATACTAAAACGCGTCTATTTCCGGCGCCTTTTTACAAACAACTGAAAACATTGACTTGGACGTTGGAGCGACCTTAACAAAAACAAAAACAAAAAAAAAAGGATAACAAAATTCCTTCACACACCGTTCACACCAACAACAACAACGTGCATCGTATCGTATCGTATCGTATCGGCAAGAGATCACACAGGACGAACGAACTAACGAACGAACAACAACGGCGAATGTTTCTAAATGTATCTTCTTTTCTACAGTACAGTTATCTTTCGGCGAACATAATATTCCCCGTTATCCATACATACATATATATAGGAAAGCTCTCTACTACTGTGTATGGATG
>OZ005743.1:111123401-111210802 GCA_963930735.1 Dioctria linearis | reverse complement strand
TTTTGCTTTGGACCACAAAGTTCTATCAAAAATCTTGCGACATGGCCACGTTTTCGCTGTACATTACAGAATCCAGACTAATGCCAATGCTAATATCTGCCCTTACTTGAGAATTCCCCTACCGTCCCATCAAGAGATGGTGCCAGATAATACAGCTTACTTTTTCTCGTATATGAAGCCCCATCGCCTAGTGCCAATTCTAAGGCATTTCTACTTTAGATTAGAGATTACCAGATCATATTTGCTTCTGACCAGGTTGTCATTATATCCCTGAATATCATATCCAGCGTTGATCACCTCTTGTAGCAGATAATCGACACCATATCAGAGGAGACAAAACTCCATTCTGGAGATACCTATCCCTTGGCCGTCACCATTAGTTAACAAATTTTTCCCCAAATTTTGCTGTGATTCCCCTGCTAGCAAGCATTGTTTTTATACATTTTATGACGTCCCGGGCGATCAGATGCAACCAAACCACAATGAAATTCTGTGAACTACAAGGTGTCTCAAAAGAAAGTTTATAATCGATTAGCATACTGTGTAAATGCAACACATCTGAGGCACGCGGGAGGTATGTCAATCGATTGCCTGGTTTCTAGGTATTTAGTTAGTATGAAGCGTTTTTCGGGAGCGGACCGTCCGCGCTGTGTTCGAGAATTTTACAAAAACATTGATTCGGCGACTAAAGCACGGAGAAAATATTGCAGCTATCGTGGTTTGCATAACTTGAATGATGCGCCAAGTGTTCCCCTCATTCGAAAATGGGTCAATAGGATTGAGGAGACTGGTTGAACACTGGAAAAACCGAAATCTGGACGACCAAGGTCATCAAGAACAGACGAGTCTGTGGAGAGCGTAAATCAGTCTGTTCGTGACGATCCGAACCTTTCCATTCGTAAACGCGCAAGTGCTTTAAATTTGCATAGATAATCATTACACCGTATTTTACGCAAAGAACTAAAACTGCACCCTTACAAAATCCAATTGGTGCAAGAATTAAAGCCCAGGATAGCAGTCATAGGCTTCAATTCGTTAACCCAGTTACTGAGCGCTTTTCAACATTTAACAATATCTTGTTTTCCGATGAGGCTCATTTTCACCTTAACGGGAATGTGAACAAGCAGAATTGCCGTTACTGGAGTGTAACTAATCCGAAACGCAAACACCAGAAACCCCTACATTCCCCTAAAGTAACTGTATGGGCTGCGATGTCGGCGAGAGGAATAATCGGCCCGTACTTTTTTGAAGACGAAAGGGGACGGACCTCAACTGCAAAACTTTCCTGGTTATCACCGAAGAACATGGTTTGAGCAGGAAGGAGCCACGTCACATACGTCCAATACGTCTCTGCCACGAGTTCGGGAAATTTTCCCCAGTAAATTGATCTCCAGGAGAGGTGACATAAATTGGCCCCCACGCAGTCCTGATTTGAGCCCTATGAACTGTTTTTTATGGGGATATCTCAAATAAAAAGTGTACGTCAATAATCCGACTACTCTGGCGCAGTTGAGTGAAAATATCCGTTACGAAATGGAAGCCATCACGGAGTCTACATGCCGAGCCGTCATGGGAAATTTCGCTGTTCGTTTAAATGAGTGCCGTCAGCGTAATGGTTTACATTTAGATGACGTTATTTTTAAGAAGTAAATTCCTAAGCTGTGTATTTTAATAATTAATAAAGATTTTATCGACAGACGTCAACCTTTCTTTTAAACTGATAAATCAAATATAAACTTTCTTTTGAGACACTTTGTTCTTCTGAATCAATCCATAATATATTTTTTTAATTTACTTCAGTTTCGTCAATGCGTTTTGACGGATCTATTTCAAACTAATCTTTTTTGTGTTGCCTGAATGAGAGTGAGAGTTAACAGGGAAACCAATGATTGAATACGTCTCCACACAGAAGAGATTTCGATTCTATGAAGACTTCGACGTACCGTTTTTTGAAAGTTACTAGTAACGAAATCTTAGAGTTCGGCTAAATGTTAAGCATTCTGGTTCCCTAAGAGTTGAGGAACAAATCAGTTGCTTTTTTTAGCGCGAAAAAAGGTATAGAATTGGACTGACTTAACGAGGATGATCATTTCCTTTTCAACAACGGAAAAATTTATGAAATGAGTTGTGAAAATTCTAGATGGACTGTCACAATAATGAATCAATTTGAAAATGACAATACGCTCAGTCCATTGTTATAAGTCAGTGGTGTAGATATATTTTGTGTCACATGGAATAGTAAATCGCTCAATCCATTGTTATAAGTCAGGGGCTGGTACTTGGTGCTTAGACCGAAAAAGAACGCTATATAAAAGTAAGCCCACTTTCTGCAGTGTATTTCTATGGACGTAGTCAGTCCATATCATACATGCCAGTGGTTTTTTTTTTACATAAGAACGTTGAAAATATTTTGAAATATTAAGAGTTCGGACTAAGTTAGTGCTCTGATATGGTAGTAAGGGAGTCTGTTCCGTGGCTTGGGAAGTGTTTCTCGAGGGTTTTGGCGCACCCAAAGTTGGGATCCCAAAATAAAACTCTGAGAAAAACCTATACACATACACCACATGCATACAATAATAATAATTCATTGAAATACATTTTTATTTTTTTAAGTTTTGAAATATAAATATTTTGTATAAATTTTTGAAGTTGAATTATGTAAAAAAAAAAAAATAAATAACTTAATTAATTAAATATTTTTTTACTTTAGTTTCTTAGGGGGTGGGGGTCATGACCCTCCCAGGACCACCAAATGAATCCGCCGCTGACTTATGGCTGTTACTGCTAACTTATGTACGCAGTCTGTTTAGAGTATAATAGACAATTGGTTGAAATCGCAAGAGAAATGAGAGAATCGAACATGACGGTTATGGCACTGAACAACATCAGATGGCCTCTAGTTGAGTATATTTGCGTTTGTTAGCGGATTATCACGACAGTAAGTGAAAAAACTAAAACTGCCCGATTTTGAATCATACACATAAATATCACCGACCGAATGTAGCACTGTATCATTCCTATGAAAGGTGCTGATGCCAGATTAAATAGTTACTGTAATTGCGACTCGTCGATGGAGAAATATTATGAAAAACCTCCAGATTTTGAGAGAAGCAGACAACATGGGAGCGAGATCGTTGCTTTTTATAACTCAAATTCGTTTGAGAGGCACTGTGACAAGGAAGATACTCAACTAACTGGGTTTAACGTATCATTGACATTCGAGGCACTACCAAACATATGGTAATTATGGAAGAGTTCCATCGAAATGCCAACCAAATGAGAATTCCTCGAAATTCTAGTATAGTATCAGCAACGAAGAAAGAAATATCAGAGGAGGTGACTGTGGCGTTCTAATTTTGTGGAAAGTATCCCAATTCAGTGACAAGAATTTTGTCCTTGGTTTGGTACGCAATAAAAGACTCAGTTCACTCCAATAGTCCAAGAATACTTTATTCGCTATATCATGTCCTAAATTCTCTCTAAACGATATTTTAGCTTCTAATATATAATTGCACGCTAATATAAAAACACTTCGTGAACTTTCTAACTCGGCGTCCGTAAAACAGGTTCAAGTGAGATTACCGCCTGCTCTATAAGAACCGCGTGTCAAAAGCCCTTTTATCATTCCATTCATAGAGTGACTCTCTTCTTAAGTCGCCGTTTATGGGCGCATTCAGGCTTTCACACAAGTGATTTTTTCGACATTCAGATGCCGCTAATTGTTTCTAATGATAAGGCCAAAGGTATTCAAAAGCGATCGATAGAGGCAGCATAAATTGCAAAACAGATACCGCAGACTTCACAGACATAATATGAAACGCAGTGTCACGCACTACAAAAGAACGCCCATTGCCGAACTTGCAGGTAAAGCGGGAATACGACAATTAGTGTCATTAGCGAAATGCTACACCAATTCATTCTGAGGAAAAGATTATGTGAAAAATTTGCTATAAAATTCAGAATAGAAGTTTCCTGACGAGGAGAATTTCATTGAAGGTATTCGGGTTCCGGGTATAGAAGTCTAATGCAGTCTTATGAGAAAAAATTCCACTAATTAACTACAAATCTGAAACCATGCTTCTCTATATACATATAAATGGAAGGTGCGCGAGTTCATAAGGCGTCGCTGTAAATTTTTGTAAATATGTTAGTTCTTCGTATTCTAAAAATTCGCTGGCAGGACCCGGTTTCAAATATGAAGAATTGTGAAGATATTATCGAATAAGACTGGATCATCGAAGAAATAGAATGAAAAAAGTGGAGTTGGATTGGCCACCCTCTGTAGCAACAACAGCACTGCGAAGCAGACTTTTGACTAAAACCAGCAAGTAGGTCGACAAGTATGAATAGCGGGAAATACTTTTATGAAAACAGTATTTTGGCTGGCGACCCGTTGAGCAGGAATAGACAGAAATACTTAGAGAACATGGCGATTCGGGAATGAGGTAACTAACAGGAAACGGGGTCCGATACTCGGCTACTGGTGCGGGTTTGTATTCTTCGAGGGAGTAAAGCAGTGTAATGATGATGACAATCTATGTACAGTCAGAATTAGGAATTAGTAGAATCATCACTGAAGTCCTAAATTGATAGTCAATTTGTTCATTTAATGATTTTGTGGTTACCAATTGGAGTCTCACATACATTCACCAATTGGCTAGGCTTTATGCCTGCAAAAGATTAGTCACTGTGTGGTTCAGAGTTTATCTGAAACTTATGATGCAATTCAAGAATGTATCAAGAAACAGTCGAATTTTTTGATCTATATATATCAGAATGGATTTATAGGATTGGAAGAAGAAGAGGAAAGGAAGAACATTTTTCGAAGATATATATTAAATGAAGATAAACTTTCCTTTCCTAGTGTGATTCATATCATCTTTATAAAATATAGCAGTGAGACAAAAAACAAAATGGAAATCAAAAAGAAAGTCCATTAATATTAGCGGCAACATCTACTTACAAATTTTTGTTATTTCTAACTATAATTTCATCCGTAATTTTACAAATTAGTATCATTAACGGAATACTTCACAACACTACCAACTCACTCTTTCCGAATTCAAAACACCTTTCAAAAGGTAAAGATTCAGTTTTAAGCAAGCACTTAAGAAATTTGTAGTGAGGCTGAAGTTCCGTAATGAGATTGATTTACCCCGACTTATGGAGGGTCAGGCTTGTAAGGACTTGTTTGCCTTTTCTAATGATGACTCTGCAAATGAAGGAGTCGGTGATTAATGAATAATTCAAATATGAAGTGATTTATGGCTGCTTACATCCAATGTTAACGTAGACTTATAGTGTGTATGTGTGTATGTATGAGTTTCATTCAAGACATTACGTGAACAATATCTCTTGTAAAGTGGCTTTAGATTAATCCAAATGATATGCATGGAGTGTTCCCTACCTAGGACGGTTTGTTTAAGCAGCGGAAGGTGTCGATTATGTGCTCAGGCTCAGGGATATCAGATATTGAAGTGAAATTTATGTAGAGATGGATAAGATCATTCGCTCATGAATAATATCATGGAAAAATCTTTGTATTTTCATTCAGAATGATTCACCAAGGTTCGCACAGTAAAGGCAAACAATCAATTTTCCAGAAAATTTCTTATTACAATTTTTCTCCCTAACAAAACATAAAGCTCTGCGGCTGCCATTTTTGACATTTCTGCGATAACGAGTTCATAAATGTCTTACTCTTGAGAGGATGTTAATGCCGAATACGTTGTTTTACCGAGTTATTCAACGTGTCAAGGTTAATATTAATTTGGTCAGATTTTTTTTGTTTTTTTTTTTTTATTATTTTGGTTTTGTGGTTTTGTGTGGTAGAAGATTATTTTGGGGAAGTACGTTCTAGTGAAGGGTTCACATGTGTCTAATTCAGCTAAGATAAAATCAAAAATAAATTCAACTTCCACAATATCTTAATTTTCAGCCGGTACACAATTAGTGTAAGAAATGAAAATATCTCAGAAGTATAAGGAAATTGTGGGAAGGGAAAATATCTAATCTTTTAACTCTGAAAAATGTTCTAGATTTTTGTCTATGCGTTCTTGGGGGACACAATACTACATAGACTACTCTGTTTCTAGTAAGAGAAAACTAAATGGGTTGGGTCACTCCAGCGGAATTAATAAATACTGTACTGCATTAAATGGAATCTGTCCGTGATCATTTAAGTGTTTATGGATCGATTAGGTCAGTGGCATGACCAATTCAAGAGAGTATAGGTATTAGGGTGTCCCTTATCTCTCGAAGTTTTTTTTTACGCATACGTTCTAGATATTTTCGTACTAACCAAATATACTCTGAAAATAAATATGAGCTCTTCTTAAGAACGGCAACCCCTGCGTTTGAAATAAGTTCGTACAAGTTGCGCGTCCCGCCGCTGATTGGTGGGGCCGGCGGTAGGACTTCCCCTTTAAAAACCCAACCAAGCCGTCTCCATGGCAGCAGTCATCAAACAATCAACATCTTCATTCAGCAGCAGTCAATCACAATAGTCATTCTAATACTATTTTTCAAGTAATAAGCACGCTGTAGTTTCTTTATTGAAAATGTTGGTTGAATTACGAAAAGATAAGCAAATTGTTTTCTTATTCGGAATGCCCAGCAACCAAATAAAGTGCGCAAAATTACCATCTAATCGACAAGTTCTCGCAGTCTTGTTTTACAGTATTCGCCAATTTAAGCTCACTGCCAGTGATAGTGCAAATCCTGTGATTCGGGAGTGTATTATATTTTGGGAATAGGCAAGAAATGCTACAAAAGCATTTCCTAGCTGCGTGAAGAAACTTGTTGATTTATATCAGGTTTGGAGAGAGTTGCAAAAAAGTTCTAAGAAAACTCAGGACATTTATAAGAGCCGTGAAAATCATTTTTAAATAGAGCTGGACAACTTACCTTTGTAAGAATGAAAATAGAAGTAAACAAAATATTTTTGATAAAACAGAGAGAGCCAAGCCGTCCAGGGTGCTTAGCAGGTGTAGCCAAAAAGCTAGCGGATAAAGAAGAAGGCAAGGCAATGGAAATTTGAAGAAGAAAAAGAGAAAACAGAGACAAATGGAGGTTGCATCAAATTCTTCTTCACAAAACTTTGACCTTACTAAAGATTCAGACGAAGAAAAAGAGATTGTGAGCTCTGGAGTCAACTAGGAAACGGTTTCGTTACATCACAGCCTGAAACTAGTTCCAAAAGAGGAAGAAAAGCTTTGATCACTCCTAAATTAGTTGCAGCTTTAGACAGATGCCAGCTAAGTATAAAAGAATCCGTTTATATCCTTCAGGTGGTCGTAGAAGCATTGGGTCTGAGCTGTGATGAATTTCCAATATACAAATCCACAATTCAACGAATTAGAACACAGATGAGAAAAATCAGGGCGGAAGCTATATATATATACTTGTTTTCAGAACGACGTGCCTGACGTAGTCACAGTTCATTGGGATGGAAAACTGTTACCAGGCTTAGATATGAGAAGTTCAAAAGAAGAACGCCTGCCAATACGCATTTGATTTGATGATAGAGAACAACTTCTTGCAGTACCAAAACTGGAGAGTTCTTCTGGGAAAGCTCAATCTAAATCCGTTTCACATGCGCTCTGTGATTGCGACCTTAATGATAAGGTACAAATAATGTATTGTGACACAACAGCTTCGAACACATGGCCGCTTCAATGGTGCTTGTGCCCTTTTGGAGCAAAAGTTAGAAAGGAAACTGCTTGTCACCATCGTGTTTATGAATTGGATCTTAAAATTGTTTTCGAAACCAAAGTCAAACAAGTCACTAGCAGTCCAGATATTCTTCAAACAGTTTAGAGACAACTGGAAAAACATTGATTAGAATAAAAGCGAACTGTGCACAGATTTCGTAGCACAACATTTTTCAGATATAAAAATTATATCTTTGCTAACATTTTGTACAATGGAACTGAACAAAACTTTCAGAGGAAACGATTACCGCGAACTGATCGAACTTTGCATAGTATTTTTGGGAGGAGATCCAGAAAAGAAGATGAAAATTAGACCTCCTGGAGCTATACATCAGGCAAAATGGAAATGGCAAGAGCGATTTACTTTTTAACAATATGTGTGCTTCAGTCTCAGTTCAAAACAACCGCGAAGGACAAACAAGCCCTGCAAGATGCTTGCTTGTTTATATTCACAGTATATGTAAAACCTTGGCTCGAATGCACAGTGGCGATAAAAGCATCTAACCAAGATCTATGCTTCTGGAAGACGTTAAAGAACTACGAAAGAGTTGACACAACAGTTTCTAAAGCAGCCCTAAACAAGTTTGGCCAACACTTATGGTATTTATGTGAAGAAACAGTCATGTTATCACTCTTTGATAATGGAGTTGATAACCAAACAAAGATGAAAATGATTCTCAACTTAAATAGGAAAAAAACCCCAAAATGTTGGCAAACGATTTATCCCATCGAAGGCAGAAATGTCCAACTCGAATTTTGGTAAGTTGATAAATATTTTGTCTGATTCTTTGATTATTTCCTTATTGATGAAATAAATTTTATTTTTTTGTTGCAGATAAAACGTTGGATAATTTTAGCAACAAAGCATGCCTATTCCATTGTATAGCAAAGTACTTCTATTCCCATGGCAATTCATATCAGTTGCTATCATCCGAGAATCAAAGTGAGTCTATTCCTTCCTTAATTTACACATATTTCGTATTGTCCTCTGAGTTAGGGAGAAGAGCCTTGCTTGAGCATGAGCTTGGTTAGTCATCTGAGTTCAGACGAGAAACATTGCTTGAGCATTACGCAACGATTACACGAGTCAATAGAGCTGACGGACAGTCCTCATTTCGTCTGTCAAATTTACTGACAGAAAACGATTTGCGTTCTATCAATTGACCAGTCTGTTCATAATAAAATGTCGTCAAGCGGTGCAGACATTCCTCTTCTATATGCATTTCAAACAATTTCTTCATTAATCCGTCTTTATTCTCTACAAAATAAACAATAAAATGTATGTTAAACACTTTTCAGTCATTTCTCACTCAAAAGAGAGCAGATTAGGAATTTAAACACAAATATCCACTAGCATCTACCCTTTATTTTCAATTTCCGCCATCTTAATTGTACGTTTGACAGTTTATTGACTAGTCCGTACTGACTCGTCAGAAATCTTGTCAGTACAGACTGGTCAGTAAAAAAGAGTAGTCAGTAGTTGTTTACACGAGCCTGTGTAAGTGCCAATTGCTGTCAGAGTCAGTTCTACTGACTCGTGTAATCCCCGGGTTAGTTAGTCATGTTAGTCATCAGGCACTAGTTCAAAAGGATCCTGTGAAACAGATTGGCAGTATATCATCGCTTATGTAATTTGAATTTTGAAGGAGTTAAGACTGTTCGACTGGTATCCGACGGATGTGGAGGGCAGAACTGTAACCCCTAGAATATACAAGACATGAACAAAATCTTGAAAAGGGAGTAGCGGACCAGTTAACGAGCGAACATCACAACCTTCTTGCCTTGTCTTACTGTAGCAGTTTTTCATATAAAAGTGTGTAGCATGTATTTTGTTTGAACGGTATAATTTACATAATTTTGTTCTACACGCTAATTTTTAAAAAGAAAGCATTAGAAGTAATATCATTTATTTGTGGGAGCGATAATTTTAGGTTTTAGGACCCATATATTATATTGCTACGCACAAAGAAGTGACATAAGCGAGATCTGTTGGGAATGGAAACAACTACAGATTAGGGACTTCTTAGCAAACTTTGGGTTCGGAGAACGGAATAATCAGGAAGAATACATATGGCGCTTCTCACATCCAGGAGGCGGGTCTTATTTCAGACAGTGAAATGAACGAAGTAAACTATTTGGATTGCGATAATTAGAAATACAGTACTAGCGATGAATATAAGCAGTTGATTTGATAAATTTTTGTGAATTGTGAGAGTAAACAATAAAGTTAAATAAAGAAAGAACTTCTAAATTATATCTGCAATATTGTGTTTTAAATAACGAACCAAGTCCACGCTCGTAACAGTATTACTACTACTTTTTCCTCTTTTCTTTTTTCAGCCCACTGTGGGCGTACACAAGTTCGATTCGTTCCGAATGAATCTGGTTTTTAAATTTTTTTAATAAACAATTTTTTTTCTATTTTTCTCATTTTTTGTTTTTTTTCATATTTTCATTTCATTTCTTTGTTCTATTTTTGCATTTGTTTTTCAAGACACTCAATTTCGCTACTTGGGACCTGTTGTTGAGTCAAAACCAAGACTTGAAACTTGTCACCCAAAATAAAATGGGTTGTGTAATGAAATAACAAATAACAATTTTTTTAGTTTTTGCTATATACCGGAGCATCCAAAAAGAAAAATAAATGCCTTCTTGAACAAATATGTATAATGAGTGTACAAAAACATTTAGAGTGAGGCTGTAGCCGGCCCGTTAATACCTTTTAATGTGATCGTGTCAGCGCCGACTTCATGGCTTGTATTTTATTCCGGGGTTGGTTGGAATGTGTTAGTACTGGCTTACAAAGATGACCCTTAAAATATTAAAGCCATCGAATTGGTTTTTCCTGTTGTCAGTCATTCATACAACCTTCCAGACCGAGTTTTTGCCTTAATTGAAAAGAAAATTAAAGGCAAAGGAGACAATTGTAATCGTTGAAGATTATCCCGATTTGTAGTGAACTCGGAACGAAAGTTCAGTTAGCCGGCGATTGTTTCCCAGTGTTAGATTTGAAGACTGAGACCACTGCAGTAATAAAGTTACCTGGTAACTGGCATTTGAAATTTAATCAATCAAAAACATTCATTCTTACAAAAGAAAAAAGAACCATTCTATTTGTGTCATAGGAGAAATTTTTTATAGATCCGATACTGCAATCGGAACAAAAGTTAAGATCGAAAGATGTTGACAAACTGATGCAGAGATACTTTGGAAATGATTGGAAACAGTTTGAAAACTTCCTTACAAAAATATGTATTCGTGCTGGAATAACTGAACAATGAAGAAGAGAATCTAACTTGCGAACATACAAACAATGCAGAAATAGTTCTAAGAGTATAAAATTTACCCTTAACGTACAAATTGAATTTGTGATAATTTAATTTTTTAAATTGTACAAAATTGAAATAAATTTTATTTTCTGTTATTTCTTTAATACGTAATAAATAATAGTGAGATTGATTTGAAACAATTTTGTTTATAATAACTTTATTACTAAATATTTTGTTATTTTCCAAATCCATCTATTCCAAGTTAATTATCTTCAAAACAGATCTATTCCAAGAGGTGAGCATCAAAATGGTTGTATTCCAAATTAAACATTAAAATTGTGAAAAACACTGTTGCTAGTAATTTATGAAACTTATAATATTAGCTTTCATGATGATGGACTATAATATGAAGATACAGAAATTTAGGTGTGTTGATGTATGCATTAAAAATAAGTTTTTTTTTGCATTATCTCTAAATCGATTATAATGGAATAGGCTCGCTTTGAACCTAGTAGACACATATCTAAATTGAAAATATTAATATGCCTCACAAACAGATGACCTTACTACTCAGAACACAATCAACTAACAATTAAGGAGTTCTTAAATATTCAAATAAATTGCTCCGAAAAGTGTGATTGTTCCTGCTTCTTTTGAGTTGGAGAGGAAAGGAGTTCCAAATTCTTGTGGACGACTGCAAAAATGGACGACCACTGAACGACAGGAGGACCGAGAAATATTTAGAGAATAAATTCTTACCCATTTGGAACAATTCAATCTAGTACAGATAATCAAGTTGCTCAGTAATCATCACATTACGAATTAATAATATTGCACGATATTTATAGAAAGGTTCTACTGTCCATTCCAAGATTGAATTTAAATATTCTGAGACATGACCGTATCGCATTAAGCTAAATACATACCGCACGGTAAAATTAAAGGCCAATTGAGCTTACACAATGAAGCTGAACCAAAACCCGGAAAACTTCACAACGATAAGTGATCACAGGAACAACAGTCATCGATTTAACTAGCATAATGCGCGTGTCAATAGAAGTAAATGCAGCAGTAACAGAAAGTTTACGTAGCGCCCCATACACCAGGCAAGCGGATTTATATATGATTGGTCCAGTTTAAAGTACGACCAAAAATTATTTCAAGATTCTTTACGGTATTACTATAAGGAATAGCTACATTATTCAGGATAATATCCGGAAAGCAGGAAGTGTCCAATTCACTCTTTTTTTCTTATACTATTAAGCTAAGCTCTGGAGATATAATTTGATGGTATATGTCTCCCTTAAACTTCCGCAGATTGTATGCTGGAGGAAAGACAGAAGATAGTAGACTATTCCACATTCGCACAGTTCGAAATAAAAAAAGTAATTTTATGAGTAAAATGATTAGCGCGGCTTACAGCGCGAGTATTACGTGCAAGAATTATTCTGCAAGGGATCAGACTAGATATTTTATCAGAACATTGACCATGTTTTGATAAAAATGTGAAAGCCAATATTGAGCGTCCAATCAAATATCATCTGCGAGGTCTTCGTTCATACGGCATATAGTATCTTCCAACAATTTTAAAAGTCTAGAAATGTAATCCTGAATATCATAAGCATACATGTGGTAATCACAATTTGTCAAAAACATTGAAAAACCATTAATGAATACAGTGAATAACAAAAGTCCCAGAATAGAGCCCGTGTGACGCCACTCCTCAAAGATGGGAACACAATTAGAACAGAACACACTCTGTTAACGCTATAGCTAAGGTATGAGCTAGCCAACGCACATGCAGAGTTTGAAAAATTGAATTTAGAAGATAGTTTACATAAAAATAATATGTGGTCTTCCATGTCAAAGTCCTTGGGAAAGTCTAGGAGGACGAGCGCTGTAAATTTATCATTAGAAAATGATTTCTTAGTATTACCTATTATATTATACAACGCTGTAGTACAGCTCCGCCTTAGATCGATATAAGATTAGATAAGAGTTTCTCCCTGTCTTAAATATTAATGATTTTGGTGTGCAGGACTTTTTTACGAAAACCTTTCATCACAAGAAGAGATATTTTATTGACCTTATGAAACGTGTAAGCCACACTTCAAGAATGTTAAGGTTCTACATGAGTTACAACTTAGTTGAAACCCACAAGTCTTAGTCACTCTAAAAATCTAAGTCGGTTGAAGAAAGGGGAATACCCATGTTCAGTCCTCACATAAATAGATGTTTAGTCCACCTGCATTCCTTTGGCAAAATCCAATTCTCCAACATAACTCGCTTTTCACGAAATAAGATATTTTCCTACAAATACAAAAAAAGGGTCACAAAGTATTCATTTTTCAAATATATAAAACAAAACTTAAATACTTATCTAAAATAAGTTATCCTCCAATAACTAATCCACTTCCGGTGATTGTCTCGAGATTCATCCGATTTAGAAACAGACAAAAATTATTAATAACTAATTAATATATAAAAAAGATCAAATCTTACCAAGTTATAGGTACATTTCTCCGTATATTTACATCTTTGATGACAGCAAATGACATATTACGTCAGCCGTCTGTGGCACGTTCAGACATCGCATCAGTCGTTGCTAGGGCAACACCGAAAGGGCGAGAGCTCATAACTGGATGCGGCGGCTATATAAAGCCGACGAGCCGCAGAAGAAAATCATTCTTGGTTCAGAGCTCATCTGATTCGGAGACTAATCCGAGTAACAAGAATAATATTCCCAACCTCATTATAGAAGTTTAATTCTATATTTCAGAGATTAATTTGAAAATCCTATCAATTCCAATATTCCATCCCACACCTAAGCAGAAGTTTAATTCTTCGCAGAGATTAAGCTGCAAAAAATCCATCCCATACCTAAGCAGAAGTTTAATTCTGCGCAGAGATTAATCTGCAATACTCCTGCCCACGTCTAAGCAGAAGAATAATTTTGCTGCAGAGCCTAATCTGCATTTTTCGTTATAGTAGTACATTGCTAGACGTCTGCGCATGCGCAGAATATTGTCAGAGACCAATCTGACTCGTACACTGACTGTAGCACCTTGCTACTTCCTTTTGCCCTCACGTACAAACAGAGGTATTTTACTGCCTTTGTGCCGTGACGCACCATCTCAGAAGTTAATTCTGACCAGAGGTAATCTGAGTGTCTGAATACTTCCTTCTGCACTCACGCACCAACAAACGAAGTTTGTCAATAAACTGCCTCCCACGTCCGAGACTAGCCCTAACATTGGTCCTTCAAAGCCGGATAACTCAGTCAGTCAAATACAAAATTAGAATATATTGCTTAATATCACATAATTCAAGCTTCTCGATTAAAAATGCCGAAAGATGGCGAATTTATTTCATCTGATCTTGGTGACGAAACCACTGACTCTGTGTCAGAGTTGGTACTGTCCCAAAACGAAGTCAAAAATTTAATGGAAGAATTATTTAAAAGGCATCAAAGAGAAGGAAAAAATAAAACTGTCAAATCGACAGAAAAACGCCTACAAACCTTCCCGAGTATTGAAAATAATTCCAAACTCGACATAGGTCTATACAAAGGAGAGTGACAATACAAGATCTCCAACTGGTATATTTCTCCAAAGAGATATTTAGCGAGGTGCAGGAATATTACATTGAGAAAGCAGCAAGCATGGAAGAAGACATAGACACATTAACACCAACACCATCTGTCAGCAATCCACCTTACACACAGACAAATTCTGCTAGCGCAATGTCATGCAATAGCGAAAGACTTCCTACAATCAACCTGCCGACATTCAATGGTGAATATTCGATATGGATCTCCTTTCACGATCTTTTTAATTCAGCAATACATAATAACAATAATTTGACAGACTATGACAAGCTATATTTTTTAAAAACTAATACAATAGGAGAAGCTGAAAAATTGCTCAGGCAATATGAAATATGTGACGCAAATTATAAACCAGCTTGGCAACTCCTAAAGGAACGCTACTCAAATAAGCGAATCCTAGTCAACGAACTACTAAAAAAATTATTGTCTCTCCCAACCAGAAATCATGATACTACCGAATGTATTAAAAGACTATTAGATAATATAACTGAGGCGCTATTAGCATTACAAAATTTAGGTGTAGAAACAAATAACTGGGATCCAATAATTATATATTTGACTGTACAAAAGTTACACCCAGACACACATCAATTATGGGAACAGAGCTTACACAGTAGCACTGATTTACCAGAACTAAACACATTGAAAAAATTCTTAGAGTCTCGATTCCGAGCTCTGGAAATGATAGGAAATATAAATACATCTTCGAGCATGATACAGAGAAAACCATTCTCACCAAAACCAACTTATGGGTTCTTGAATAGAAGCCAAAGTTCAACACCAAAGCACCCACCTACAAAAAGGTCCTCTTGCAGCCATTGCAAGGGTGACCATATCATATTTCACTGTCCAACCTTTAGGAATATGAACACCCGACAACGACATGAAGTTGTCACAAATAGTCATTTATGTACAAATTGCGTATCTCCCAACCACCTAAACTTAAATTGCACAAGCAATAAAAGGTGTTACCACTGTAAGAAAAATTAACAATACTCTGCTCCATTATGAGCAAAACCATTCGGTGACAGAATCACCTAATCAATCCACCCAAATTTCCAGTATGGAAACTGAACCAAGCACACCCTTAGCTTGTAGAAATGACGAACAACAATTTCAAAATTTTCTAACCGCCAATATGAAAAGAGCTCTCCTCTCTACAGCTCTGATAAATATCACCTCACCATCCGGGATCACAATGACATTCCGAGCATTAATAGACTCTGGATCTCAAATGTCTTTTATGACCGAAAAGGCCTGTAAACTCTTACAGCTAAAAGGATCTCCAACCACCCAAGAATTAATTGGACTTGGTTCAGCTCCCACTAATACAGCTGTACAGCAAACCACAGTTACAATTAATTCTCTACAAAACAATTAAAATTGCGAGCAACATGCTCATAATTCAAAAAATAACCGATCTGCTTCCAACACAGACAATCGAAGTGTCAAATTGGAAACACATAAACAATCTCCCGCGTGCAGATCCTACGTTCTCAATCCCAGGAGAAATCGATGTTCTCCTCGGAGCAAACATCTATGCCGCCATCATTAAAAATGGAATTAAAAGAGGATCTAGCAATACACCTACAGCCCAAAACACCGAACTGGGCTGGATTTTGGTGGGAGGAGTACCAGAAATAAAGAGCACGACGACGACTGTGCTATCCACCTATACTACGACAAACGCCAAGTTGGAAAAGAAATTAAAAAGAGTTTGGGAATACTCCACCACGACAATATGTTCACCAAAACAACAATTTCACACAAGAAAACGCCTACCCCCCGGAAAATATGAATATGTGTCCACCAAGAATCATAATACACCTCTGCATCACAATTCTCAGAGAAAAATCTGGAAAAGTACACCAAGTGAAGCAAAGAAGTACTGCACTTTAACAACTCTTTCCACCATTAACACCAAATGGAAAAATTAAATTAAGTGTCGCCATCTCGTTCAGCATCAGCAAGTTTACAATATAATAAAATGAAAACTGAACTAGATCACAGAGAAACTAATACGAACCGGAGCTAAATATGTCAGAGCTCTTTCCTCCTCATCCAATAATAGAAATGAATATAATATTCTCACCCGTCCAATCTCTAAAATTTGTCCTCTTCCCTCTACCAACTCATCTCCTGATAACCATCTATTATCACCACCAAAACTTACTACTCTCTGGCATACCCAAAATTTAAAAACACCCGTTAAATTTGAATATAAACGATTCCAAAATCTGCCAAAAATCACTTCAGTTGTGAACACTGACAAGTGCGCGCAGTGATTTCGAATTCGTTTTTATTCTTTATTATTTTTTTTTCATTTTTTTATTTCTATTATGGAGGAATTACTGGAGATATTTAACTCTGAGTCTTTAGACTCGGTGGATGTAGGCCTCGCACCTACACCTCCGGAGCTATGGGCACCTCATAAGCCAATCAAGCCGGTGAGTCCACTGCCACCAACTCCTAAAATAGCACGCAGACCCCGATCAGCGATAGTGCGACCACCAGCTGCCGTACATTCCTCGCCTATTAAGCGAAAGGCACGACCATTCGAGGCTAGGCCAGCATCACCAAAAGTCAAAAGGCTGCAAAGGGAGCCTAAGGAAGGTGGTCACTTCAACTTCAAACAGAGACCCAAAGAACACCGTCCAGAAATTCGGGAACCAACTCGGCCAAGGCTGCCTACAGCAGCACGCTCTCCATTGAGCATGCCAGAATTAGATGCTGAAACTGGCAGCAAACCACAAGCCATGGATTGCCTCAAGTGGCCAAGGAAATATAGCCCAGTAGTACAGGTCTCGCCGTCACAACGAACATCGACAGTATTACCAAGTTTATCAGGAGATCTTGATGAAGTAACACCTACCGCAAACATTTCAAACGATAACCAGGCTCCTGCTGCAGCAACAAGTAGCAACTGGTCACTTCAATCGCTTATGGATATTCCAATTACCCCCTAGAAGGAATTCCAAAGTTATTGAGCAACTAATGAGGAACCAGGTGATCATCTTTCTCTGAAAACTAGAACAACAAAGAACGCCGTAATACCACCACTACCACCACAGGAAAAGGTCACAGAACCACATATCCATTCTGTGGAGCCCTGGATTAATCCTGCAATGCTACTAATGCTGAATCATCCAGTTTAAAGCCAGGAATCCCTGGAGATTTAATAAATAAAATCTACGCGACTCCTATCATCACTCAGCTTCTGCAAGATACTAACACTCCGTAGGACAAAATAAGAGAGGCAAAATCCTTCTTCAAATGGAGTCTTCCTGGAGGAGTAACAATGAAGATGAGTAAGAAAGGAAACAGATTCCACATCTTTTATCAACTAAATGTAAGTTTATTGAAAAATAAACAAAATTTTATAATTTGTTTTGAGGCGGGAGGATGTTCAGTCCTCACATAAATAGATGTTTAGTCCACCTGCATTCTTTTGGCAAAATCCAATTCTCCAACATAACTCGCTTTTCACGAAATAAGATATTTTCCTACGAATACAAAAAAAGGGCCATAAAGAATTCATTTTTCAAATAAATAAAACAAAACTTAAATACTTATCTAAAATAAATTATCCTCCAATAAATAATCCACTTCCGATGATTGTCTCGAGATTCATCCGATCTAGAAACAGACAAAAATTATTAATACTAATTAATAAATAAAAAAGATCAAATCTTACCAAGTTATAGGTACATTTCTCCGTATATTTACATCCCATACCTAAGCAGAAGTTTAATTCTGCGCAGAGATTAGTCTGAAATATTCCTATCTTCACCTAAGCAGAAGAATAATTCTGTGCAGAGATTAATCTGCAAACATCTCCTGCCCACATCTAAGCAGAAGAATAATTCTGCTGCAGAGCCTAATCTGCATTCTTCGTTATAGTAGCACATTGCCACACGTCTGCGCACGCGCAGAATACTGTCAGAGACCAATCTGACTCGTTGACTGACTATAGCACCTTGCTACTTCCTTGTGCCCTCACGTACGAGCAACAGCATTTTGCTGCCCTTGTGCCCTCGCGCACTAGCAGTATTAATATTTTCCCTTTTTCTGTGTTTTGATGACAGATAATAATTCTAGTCTTCTCTCCCTTTGTCAGAACGAGGAGAAAATTGGCAGCGCCTGAGCAGGAGCTCATTGATTTTTAATTTGAATTCTAATTTGTCGTTTTTATTATTTTTTTATTACTTTTATTTTTATCTGAGTTATTTGAAGTTTTTATTGAATTTTATAGTAGTTTGTAGGTTAGTTTTTAGCTCTGAATTTCTTTTAATGAATTTGTGATATAGTTATAAGCATTTAATTGGAATAAAAAGTTTATACTTGAATTTAAAAAAGAAAACTGCGTTGTCCATTAAAAACCGGAACTCCCTCCCACGTCCGACACTAGCTCTCACAACCCATTTTAGACCATACAACTTCAAGCATGAGAGATGTCTTAAACTGCTGAGACTCTGAGCAATTTCTATTAACAATGTATATTTCGATATAGCGGGGAAAAGCTGGGGGAGGGGTCAAAGGCTGATCTAGTACTTTCTGCAAAATCTAGTACAGAACCGAATTCCTTAATTTCTAAGAGGAAGTTTGAGTAGCCACACTCCTATACTCGGAGGATTAAAAAGCTATTTATAGCCATCCCAGTACTCACTTTTTTAGTATTTCTCTATTTTTTATTCCAACTGAGGTAACTACTAGACTTTTCGCACTATAAATCGGCTCTAACTCGGCAGAGTTATGTCCGACCGGAAAACGGGGCTCACTGTTCGCCTAAGCTCATTACCAGCAACAATTCGTAGAAGAAAATTTCTCTCTGCATATTTTTAGAGTAAGGGGTAGAAACCCTGGGCGGTGGGAGGGATGGTTCCAATACTGCATCTTTCATATCGAATTAAAGGTTTCATATGTTACTATCTGGTGGTGTATATTTTTCCTGATTCAGAAAACTTTCTCGGGACGTTTTTGCCGCCGGAAAACCCATTTTCATACACGTGGGTCAAAGCTACTACATTTCGCGTATATTTTTTCTGATCTTTCTTCAGTATTATTCATTAGTACTTTGTTATGAAAATTTTTCTCACAGGAAGTCAATTTCCACGACTCACCAATTCCGTACAACCACGAGAAGTAGAAAAGTCCACCTTTTCACCCAAGAACGTCGCTTCAGCTACATCCGATCGCCACGGATTTTCCTCGCTGGAGGAATAATGACATATGTATATTCAGAGTATCATAATGCATCGTTTAAGACATCTCTTATGTGTGGAGGTGTCGGGGGGCCAAAAGTTATATGAAAAGTGGGCATTCCCCTTTGAGCTGCTTTTACAAATATCCTCCTTAATCTCTACGGAAATATAGTTTTGTGCATCTGGAACCATCAATGCGGTCATCGGATTACGTGGATGTACCCTTCATCCTTATTGAGGGATGATAACAGACTCTTGTCGGATATAATTGTAAACATCTGATATTCCAAACAGAATTTTAATGAACACAGAAAGGGTTTCGGAACGTGCCAAATACTTACCAGAATTTTAGAGAACATCAATTCTTACAGATATGCTGTACGTATCAGAGAAGTTCGTAAGGATTTGTCTGACTAATGTCTTTTATGACATTTGTAAATGTTATTGCGGGACCAGGTAACAAGTGGATTAATTTGTCTTATGCTGTATTTCAGACTTTGCTCAGCAGATAAATAATGGATCACGTAAGAGATAGTCAACATTTTCGTTTTGTATTTTTTCTTTGTTAGCATAAAATCTGCAGTTACGGCTGAAAATGAAAAATCAGAAATTCAAATTTTGCATTTTCCGGACAAAATGGTATGAAAGCCCCGGATAGATCGCGAAAACCGCGGAGTTTCTAAATTCAATGAAACTGAAAATCTAGAAATCCCTTGCTTTTACGTTTTCGGGAAAAACGGCCTCAAGGCCCCACGTAGACCGCCAAAGTCCTTGCGATCTTAGATTCATTCGAAAGAGCGGACTTTTTACATTCAATGAAACTCAAAATCCAGAAATCCTTTTTTTTGTGTTTCGCGAAAAGCGGCTTCAAATCTCTGGATAGACCTTCAAAATCGCTACGATCCTAAGCTCATTCGAAAGAGTGGATTTTTTACTTGCAATGCAAATGAAAATCATTAAAACCACATACCTCCCAAACGATGCATTTTATTCTTCCCTTCCCGTTCTGGAAATTTCAGTGTTTATTTCGACCATCCCTATGATTCCAATCCATTGGAAAATATTTACGGTTAACTATATAAAAATTTTAAAAATAAATAAAAAAATTTAAATTAAATTCCACGCAATATTTTTATACCTTTCAACTGAGACAACTCTATATTTTCAACTTTATACCTCTGCAGTTCAATGCAAAACAAGTAGCCATTTATGAGATGAAAAAAAAATATTTATAATCTTTGCACTGTCCACCGGTTTTTTAACGAGTTATTTTATAGCAAAAGTATACAAAACAATTTATAATCTTTCCTTTGAAAATTCCATTTAAAATTGCACCCGTAAAATTGTCATCAGCATCACTTTGTGCGACATCATTTTTGATGAATTCATTTTCTCTTGTTCTGAAGTTTATGCCCGGCTCTTGAACAAAGCTGACAATTTTTTTTTGTATTTTATTTTTTTTCATGCTGTACTGTTGGTTGTTCATTTTGCCCTTAAGTCCTTTATTCTGTTCTTGTCACCATTAGCACAGTATCAGCCAGGAGCAAGTTAGGAAATTAGCATGGAAATGAAATTCACTTTGGTCATTATGTAAATTTCCGGTTTTTATGTGTATCTCATTTTAAATTCGGAACAATCTTCTTTAAGGGGTTTGTAACGATGCAAGTGTCAACAAAAAAATATTTGCTCCGGAGTAGGTTAAACTTCAGAATATTTAACCTTTATAGATTTACTTTTGGTTGTGAACAACGCCTTTGCTCTTTTTAACAATAATTCAGAAACCGACCGCATTTCGAAACTTTTTCAAACTAACTGCAATTTTAACCAGTCTTGGGCTACTCATTAGTAACTTTAATAATTTTGTTTTTGTAAATTGAAGTCAGAGGATTATTTTTAAGAACTGGTTAATCTTGGTGTAGTCAGGTATTACGTTTAGAATTTTTCTGCAACGAAATAATTCCTGTTCAAGCTTTTAGAGTAGTAATGCTGGAGTACAATTTCAGCAAATACTGTAAGTGTGTTTTGTAAATTTCAGTACTAACTGGAGGTGCCTAGTAGTTATTTTCATGTTAGTTACCTGTGAAATAAAATAACGTGGCCATACCTTCTTAGGGATTACGCTTATTAAAAAATTACCTTACCATTTTGCACTCAATAATTCTCAACTGAGTATTAGTTGCATGTGGATATGCGGCTGTAGTCCGAATCTGCAGGCAGATTGATTCGAATTCGGACCACAGCACGTTCACTTATGCAATTATTACTCAGTTGAGAGTTTTTGTTTGAGGAATTGTAGTCATTCGGCTACGATAAGTTCTTTTAAATAATTTTGTTAAGAAAGGTAGAAAAATTTGATTATTTTTCGTTTAGTTAAAATTTTCAAAAATAAAGGAAAATCTGTTTGAATTTTTGAGGAAAAATGATTTTTTCTTCAGGTCACCGACATTTTGGTATATTTTTCTTTAAAAAATGGCTACTCTTAACTGAAACTAGATTTACTTATATGTTACTGAAAAATAATAAAATCATAGTTTTATTTTGCCTCACAAGTCTAAAGAGCGACAACGAGAGAGGAACCTTTCTCGGGCAGACCCTTAAGGGTGGACCTTTTGCACCATTAAATTAAAAATTTTATTTTTGAAAAACAAATGTGTTTTGAACTATTGATTTTAGTGTGCCAAACATAACAAGATTTATATGTATTATGGTCTCTTGAAAAAATCTGAAAATTTGCGATTTTTTAAAGCTCTGAAAACCTGTTGGTCCCCTTGTAGACTCAATGTATTACTTTTATATTAAAGAGCCGCTACAAATATCTTATATATCGTCGTTACAAACAATCTGGCACCTCTGGTGCCCATGTATTATACCAAACGTCAAGCAATAGAGTAACTGTGGCAATTCATCGCGCTAAGCGCCAGTAGTTTAGTTCTAAATTGAACTGCCATCTACAACTACGACGGGCTGGTGTGTATGGGAAAAATGAACTTAATGCATGTTTTTTACATTACTTAAGCAAAGTTCAATAGAAAATCAAGCTGGAACCCTCAAAGTTCCTCATGGAGGTTCATTGATCTCAATGAACTGTCAATTTCTATTAACTCGATCAAATCTGATCTGGACCCGATGGTTTCTCTCCAAGATTTATCAGGTTATTGCTTCCATTTTGTGGTAAATACATTCTTCATGTTTCTTCATGTGATAAATTCATGCTTAACGACATCAGCATTTCCTTCAAACTGGAAATCTACGATAGTACTCCCAATACCTAAGAAAATATGACCCATGTCCCCTGCCGACTTTCACCCCATAAGCATTTTGTGTTTCTTTTCTAAGGTGTTGGAAAAGTTAATGTGTCGCCAGATGCTTGAGTACCTTGCGGATAATGAGCTGCTTACACGTTGGCAATCAGGGCTTAGACGCTTTCACAGTTGTTAGACTGTGGTGTTAAGGGCATTCAGTGTTGATCGGGACATCCTTCTGCATAAATTGTTTGCTGTTTTTAAATTCAGTACTTCAGCTCTTACTCTCATTAAAGATTTTTTCTCACGTCGTCACCAACGCGTTAAGGTAAATAATAATATCTCAAACTCACTCACTTTATTATTCGGCGTACCACAAGGCTCTATTCTTAGCCAATTGCTATTTAGCCTATTCATCTACCTGAAGGAGTTCGTGACGTCAAAGTTCGTATGTATGCTGATGATGTACAAATCTATTTGAATAGGCCCATTGGATTTATTGAAGACTGCCTTGCATGCATAAACGATGATTTAGTCAGAATAGGGTTGTGGGCTAAGAGCAGTCTGTTGATACGGAATCCAAGAAAGTCGCAGTGTATTGCTTTTTACAACAACACTTTTGATAGAAATAGTATTCGTCCGGTCGTTTTGGATGGTATCAACTTAGTTATACAAAGTAAAGTTTCAAATCTTGGTGTTACTTTAAGCCAAGACATGAAGTGCTGTGAAAATGTTAACGCATTGATTAGAAAATTCTACTAAGGCCTTCGGAGATTTTGGCTCATATGCAGGTATCTTAAGAACAATTGCTCGTCTTAAGCTTGTAAAGACACTACATACTTATGCCATACTTTACATATTGTAGTACGATTTATCCTAAGCTTGATTCCTTTTGTGCTCGCAAAGTGGAGGTTTCCTTCAATGATTGCATTCGATTTGTATTTGGTCTTTGCAGGTTTGACCATGTTTCCCCTTTTCGGACAAGATTGTTTGGTTGTCCTCTGTCTTCTTACTTTCGGCGTAGGTCATTGATATCCTTCTTTAATCTTTTAAAGTCAGGCAAACCAGAGTATCTCCAAGAATTCTTCAGTTTCGTAACATCTGAATGCAATAGGAACATAACAACTCCTCATTTCTATAAGACGATTATGGAAAGTTCTTATCTTGTCCAGATCTCGCGCCTACGGAATAATCTTCCTATGAATATCCAAACTGCAAACTCCTTGATCGTATTCAAGAGGCTCATTAGTTTACAATAATGTATAGTTGTTGATAATCCTTCCATTATATTTTGCTCTATTTTTCTACTAATCTTCTTAGCAGTTGAACGTAAATTCTATTTGACCATGCTTATTGCACTTACAAAGTTTCTGTAATCTTGATAGATTGATCTTTTTTCCTTTTTTCTGTGTTTATAATCTTTTTTTTTCTCCTACAATTATGTATTTAGTACCGCACCTACTATTCATTGTACAAAACAAAAATGTCTAATCTTGTGTACGACTGGAATAAATGATATGTTTATGTTAAATAAGTTAAGTGACACAATGAATCCTGTATTTCCGGAATAGAACTGAAATTTCATTCTGTGTCCAGAAAAAAATTGGTATAAACTTTTCTACTGGAGAGCTAGAAGTCTCCAAACTACAACGATTTCGCCAATATACAGGCATAAGTTAGTTTACGTCATTTCATATCTAACCTTCTTTCAATGTGATACCAATCCACTTCTTGGGCAACATTTCACATAGTTTCACTATTGAATATTTTGCAAGACAATGTCGCTACTATCTTATCGATATTACACATCAATTTGTTACCATACGTCAACTGGAAGAGGATTCAATGGAGTTTTGGAACTGGAATTCTTTTTTAATAGTAAGGATTCTAAACTAAAAACACTAACACTAGTAGCAATATACAGATTATCTAAACTGATACTTGTAGATTGTCAGTAATAATGGTAGATACTGAAACTATTTACTCCATCTATTGGTACAATTGGTACAATACAGAATTTAATTAAAGGCAAATAATCTCCCAGTTGCTTCAATAAAAGTAACACAATGACCTTTTTTAAGTTGGACTCATTAAAGCAACAAATAATAAACGTAGTTCATTTCATTTTATCGTCAGGATTCATTACGTCCTCGTTGTTGTGATAAAAAACGGCCATAAGAACACTCAGAATTGGTCAGCAAAATGAAAAGAAGCGAAAACCTCCACTCTTACAATCGAAATAATCTTGCCATCAGCCCAAATGTACTCATCAAGAGATAACGTTAAACGCCAAATATACATACAATGGGAGGAGGGTAGCGTGCAGGGGGAAACACAGGAATAAAGAGCAAAAACGAAAAACTCTCCATTCATTTTACTGTGCAAGGAAAGAGTCGTCAGTTTCTTCTTAACCTACTAAAATGCTACGGAAGTACAAAAAAAAAAAACTCTCCAAGTCTAAGGGAAAACCATGGAAAAACCAAATCTCCAGGTATGATCCCTGGGGTGACATTAATTAAGAATTATGTGAATCACGATATATCTCTGTAGTTGGATTCTGTCGGTAATGATTAAGTATTGAGGGTTGCTGGGGGATTTAAAAGAATAAAAGGCGTGACTTTATCTATTATAAATGTCATCGGGGAGGTGGAGGAGATATTTGATGAAAATTTCTAAGAGCTTACTGCAAAAAAAAAAAGCATTCACTGCAAATAAATTTTAATCTATCGCCATAAAATGGAAAAGGTGTTAAAATCCGGAATGATTACCAGATCGAAATTTAATGTCCATCTATTTTTTAACGAGCCCCCAAGGCTATGAACGTGGGTGGCTGTGTGCCTGCTTTAAACAAATATTTTACGATCAATGATGGCTTACTTTTTGTTGGTCGTTGATTTCCGGAATTTTCACCTCTCGAAATTGAATCAATTTAAAGGTGGTCTCCCGTGCTTTCATATAATTTAGTAAATAACGTTGAACTTTATATATAGACATTGTAAATTACACAGGGTGGTGTTTGTCAATAAATAGCTAATTATAGATTTTGATTAATGTTTCTCCTTGATGACACCATATGTCAAAATCTTAACGTAGCTTGGATAGGTGGTTGGACGGGGAGGAGAAGTGGGGGTAGATTCGTCATTTCGAAAGCAGGAAAAGTTAAATATGTGTCTTTAATATTTTATGAATTACCCTATAGCTCCAAAAAAAAATATACCCAACAATAATGATTTTAAATATATTAAATGGATGGTAAATAGTAGAAATGGCGTAGAAAATGTCCAAAACCCAAAAGGGGAGGCATTTGCAGTACAATGAGCGTGACAGATAATTTACTAGTGAAGTCTTTGGGCTTCTCAAATCTGATATGAAAAAATGAGTTTGGTGACAAGTTTTTGGAAAAAATTAGGTAATATTCCGAAATTCTTTTAAACTGCATTTTTTTAAAACAATTAATTATACAGCTAACCATAAATTCCTAAAATATTCCACAAAGGATTACGCTTCAAGCATTTATTTGCCACATTTTAGCCAGTATTGCCAAATGTAATTCCAATCAGGCCTCTAAAATAACCGCTATATTCGAATAATAAAACGGAAAGATCACATCCAAAATGGGCACTACAACAAAAATTATTTTAAATTAAATAAATTAAATACAACTAGTTGCCTTTTGTACATATGTATGTACTTACTTTAATATCACAAGCTGAAGCTTTTTGTAAACTCTGACAGCTGTTTCGGTCCAACTGGACCATCATCAGAGAATAGACAAATGCTACTGACTATTCGTACTGAATTTTATTTTATAGCATGAAAACTAATTTAACTGCAATAAAAAAGAAAAGAAAAACACAAAAAGATTATGTATTAATTAAATATTTTACTGCTACAAAATCATTATTATGTTAATACATTTATGGCATAAAAAACCTATTTTTGTTTCTGTTTACATTTTCACTTGAAATTAAAAGTACATTTTTTTACCTTATTGAACTTAATTATGGTAAAAGCTTTATAAAAAAAACATCGAAAATATTCAAAATTTTCATTTAATATATTCAGTAATTTATTGCCAAATTTATTAAGATATCAAATATTTTCTTATTTTTCTATATAGAGTACATATTAGACACAGAGTGACGTCACCAATATTTTCTCTCCAGACAAAATGGCGGAATGTGGTTCGTACCGAGAATACATTTTATTTTATATACCTTGCTACTGATATACGTTTAAAAATTCAAGAATCTCTTCGTCTAGGCTTAAAATAAAAATAACAAGTAAAAAAGCTAGAATTGGTCTAATACCAATTCTTATGATACCCTAGATCAGTGATTCTCAACCTTTTTTTTTTGCGGTACACTTTTAACAATTTCAAAATTTGGCGGCACACTAACAATAAAATAAGTTTAAAAGAATTTTATTTACCTATATATACCTATGTGTAAAATAGTTTATGATAATAATATCCAATTTAAAATAAAATAATATGTACTTCAAAGAAAACAGAATGTTTATTTAGTGATTCATTACAAATTAATATTAAGAATATATTTAATGCGAAATTTGAGCTTGATGACTTTTGATAATTTGGTTTATATTTGGTCGTAAAAATGATAATGCTACTCTCAATTCGTCATCTACATTTAAAAGTCTCGATCTTTTTTTCATTTTTATATTAGTTAATGCTGAAAATCCGAATTCACACAAATAAGATGTAGAAAATTGTAATAATATTTTTAAAGCTTTTTTGGCTATTATGGGATAATCGCATCTAGTGTTAATCCAAAATGAATTAATTCACTCTTCCGAATGTGTTGAAATTAAATCTCGATTATTACAAAGCGAAATTAGTGCTTCCTCTTCATTCAAAGTTAATTCATATACAAACGTATCAGTTATCACAAATGGATTACGAACCCAATCAAATTTTTTTATATCTAAATTTGGGAAGTAATGAATTATTCTCTCTTCTAATGTTGTTAAATGGTCAATAACAATTTTATGAATTGCTTTATAGGAGTCTTTGGGAACTGACTCAAACTTTTCCAAATTACCTTCATGTGCTTTGTTCTTCCATAAAGTTATTTTTTTTTGAGACCCACCAGTTTATCTGTTGAGTTTAATATATTTTCTTTCGGTCCTTGCATACTTGAATTTATGTTATTAAAAATAACAAAAATATCAGATAAGTAAGATAGTTTAGCACACCATATTTTATCTTCCAACAAATAAACAAAACTATCACTTTTATCTTCTTCAAAAAATGTTTTCATCTCGTTTTTTTAATTCAAGCACGCGAGGTAAAGTTTTATACCTCCGGACAACCACCTTACTTCCGTGTGCAGTATCAAGGATACGTATTTAGCTTCCATATCTTGGCATAAATTACTAAAGAAGCGACTTTTTAATGGTCTTGATTTAATATAATTAACCATTTTAACACATTGTTCCAGCACTATTTTCAATTCTGATGGCAAATGCCAATACATAAATTCCACGAAACTTTATTTTGTTGTATATACGAGTTAATTACATCGAAAATATGTTTACCGGTTGTAAAATCAGATAACTCACGACAACATAAAAATTGATTAATTATATCATTTTCGTGAATAAATCGAACGAATGCAATTAATTGTACCTTTCCTGTAATATCTGTTGTTTCGTCTATTTGTAGAGCAAAGTTTGAATTTGCAAGAGTTTTTGCAGTATTTTCTTCAATATTCCGCGACATGTTTTTAATTCTGCGATGAATTGTGTCATTTGAAAGTGGTATTTTACAAATATCAATATCTGCTGATTCACCAATCATTATTTTTACAAGTTTGCGACAAGCTGGTAATACAATTTCTTCAGCCAAATTAACTGCAATTAACTCGGCTATTTCATAAGAAGCCTATCTGAGCTTTTTCAGATACACTAAATTGTTTTTCAAAAACGTTTACTTGTTTGAATTTTGCAGATAATGATTTTTGAAAGTAGCTTTTTTCTTTTGATGCAAGCGAAGGATGGTTATTCAGCAAGTGACGCTGGAGCTTGCTTGGAACCATAGCACTATTTGATAATTTACAATAGCATACCAGACACTCGGGAACAACTATATCATTTTCCATTGTAGATGTAAATCCAAATTTTAAGAAATCGTCATTATATTTCCGATGAACAATATATTTTTTGGAGGAGGAAACACCTTACTGAGCGTGGGCTCATCCATTTCAGAAGATTCTTTTAAAATAAAAAAATTTTCGTCAAAATATTATTAATATTATGAGTCATATATTACCGTTGAATATGTTTTATTTAAGTTCGAGAGCACAATACTGCAAAGCAAATATATAAAATTATAAATTCAACCACACAGCAAGCAAGAAAATAGTAAACTGAACCATAATATATAGTTTTGTTTGGGTTTAATCCAGAATTGTAGTGAAATATTGGTTTTCGAAGAAGCGATATATTAATTCGCCTCTGTAACGAAGTGACTCACTCTTCATAGGGAAAAAATACACAGAAAAACGTTTATTATAGGTAGCCAGATGATCACAAAGTTATCAATATTTTCGGGAATAAGTGCCTATACTTCCAGGAATATCGGTTTTGTGAACATGTGAGCTGCTTTTGTTTGTTGTGATTATTACTGTTGCCTTTATTGACCACTGAATGAATCGGTGCGTAAACGATGAGCCATAATGCAAATCAGATTTTCATATCCGTTTATCGTTTCAACCAAAGAAAACATTTTGCACTTTATTTCCCTTCAAGCAATAAAATTTATTTTGTCCGTGCATATTTTGTACTCATTCCTTATGACGAAAACCTTCTATAAGAAAAAAAAATTTGCTCGGTCCCTTGAGTTTCGTTATAGAGTTTTCACTGTATATAATTTAAATAATGTTCGACATAATTATATAAATCTACCGAAACAAGATCGCCGGTATAGTGGTACGTGGCATAACAATAATGCTGACGATAGGCTGTAATGATTGCGGCATAACTTATTAGATATCTTTTCCCGTCGGGTACTCCTTCCAATAAATTGCTGTATAAAAGTACATACAAAAATATTTTTATTGTTTGCATTTCTAAAATCTGGCGGCATACTTCAAGAATTTGGCGGCACACAAAAGTGCCGCGGCACAGTGGTTGAGAATCACTGCCCTAGATGAATGACCGTATTAAATTTCAATTTGATTTTGAAGTTGTTTTTCGCATATATTTCTAGAACGGTTTGTCGCACAGAAAAAATGATTATAATCAATTTTATAGGTTTTCGTATTCTGCAGAGGTTTTTAGTACAATAAAAATGTCTTGGACTGATCGTCTTCAAGGTATACGTAAAAAACCTAAATTTTTATATGGCAGCACCAAGAAGGAGTTGCCCGATTTAGTCCATTTCAGACATTTTAATTGCTAATGTAGTAAAAACATCATGTACGAAATTTCAGGTCTCTAAGTCGACGTGTTCTCAGGCAGTGTCCAAATATATAGTGGAAAACGAAATTTTTATATGGCAACCCTACGAAGGAGTTGCCCGATTTGTCTCATTTTCGAACATAATTTTACTTTTTTTTTTAAAGTCCATGTACAAAATTTCAGCTCTCTAAGTATAGGCGTTCTCGAGTTATCGTGCGCACGGACAGACGGACGGACGGACGGACAGACGGACATGCAAAAATCAAAATAACTTTTAATATTATGAATGGGTGTCCAATCCATTTTGCTCTACCATCATTATTTCGAGGTGTTACAAACGGAATGACAAACTTAGTATACCCCTTAGATTTCATCTGGGGTATAAAAATTCATACATGCATATGACATCAAATGCTTACGAGGAGAGGAATGCCAATGTAGCTGAATCTGGAAAAATCGTTAGCTGTTGATGAACATGGTTAACAAAACTGAACGAATTGGCTGTATATGTTCATTCGATGTGTTTTTCTTCTCCCAATATTGCTTTCCAAATTTGATAATTTTTCAAAATTTTCTATTTTCCCCCCTTATTTTCGACATCAAAAATGTTTAAGTTTATGTGTGTATGTGATTTCGTTCGGCCATAGCAAAATTACTTTTACTAAGGATCTTGTATGTTCACTAAATCATGCACTTGTACCAGTTTGTCTAGTATAACTGCATTCGTAATCCTCACAAGGTATTTCATATACACCTGAATTAGTAAAATTATCTGATTTTTCTTTGGCATTTATAATAAGATGTTTTAAGGTATGCTTAATATAAAACTAATCTCTGTAATCTAATCTAATCTAATCTAATCTCTTTTTGTATAGTTACTAGATCTAATTTAAACGAATTTCATTCAATAAATAGCAATCTTACCCAATGTTTTATAGTATCATTCGTACTATTGCTATCAGTACGAAATAGTAGTTGTTTTATTCTTGTTCTTTATTCGTTTTTTATTAGAATTGAAATCATGTCCCTAGAGTAACCATTATTTGTTCCTTGTTATAAGCTTCATCGAACATGGCAACCCTACCTAACCTGTTCACTACAGCATGCAAAGCTGACATTTTTGTACTTGGATGGAATAACATTATCCGTGATTTGGGCTTGCAAAATACTTCAAATGTAAGGCTACCTATTTCATGAGATATTTTGAGTTTATAGGCTTTGTGGCTGTAGCTCATTAAATATTAAAATTCCAAAAACGTTACGATCAGTGGTGATAAAACAACTGTGCTCAAATCTCCTAAAAATAAAGACGAGAGAACAAAGTACCTACCATTGTTTTATCAACGGATATCGATCTCAGTTCTGCACAGTGGCGGATCCAGGATTCTTGCGGGGGGGCACTATGTTTTAAGAACCATATATGCTACAGAAAATTTATCATTTAAAAGATACGGATCGAACAGATAAGCAAGTGGCTACCACTCACAATGACGACAGTTGCTCCACGTTCTTTGTCACTCCCGAAAGTATCAAGCGGTGTTGCCAGGAGCAAGTGTTACGAATTTTACATAAATATATTGGAGTGGTGACGATGAAGCAATTAGCATGGCAGCATTTATAGTGGTACAGTATTGATATTCTATTGAGGAAAATTAAAAACTGTAGTTGTTGTCGGGTAACCTAAGCGAGAAAACCTATATTAAAAGAAATCAACTGGCCGAAAACCAGCAACTGCTTTGAACGGGTATACTTAGATTTTTTCCATTTTAAGGGCGATGATTTCTTAATATTGGTAGACGAATGGAGTAAATGGATAGAAGTTTACAGACTTAATAGAACTAAAGCAAGCTATGTGATATTTGGAAAACCACAGCAAATAGTTTCAGATAACGGACCCCCTTTTAATAGTCCTGCGTTTTAAGATTTTTGTAAAGCTAATAATATCAAGGTTTTGAAATCACCCCCATATCAGCCAAGGTCAAATGGTTTAGTGGAAAGAGGTGTGAAAATTATTATTTTTAAATTATTATATTTAAAGAGATTTTCAGTTGATGCAAATTATCGAAATTTACCAATCGATCATATAATTTCTATTTTGCTGTTTATATGGAATGCACCAAAAACTACCACAAAGAAAACTCCTTCACAGTTAATTTGTTCATACGAAATTAGAACGAAATTGAAATTTTTGAAAAACTAGACAGTTTAAAAGAAAAACTACTAATCTTTTTTTAATAAATATATTAAAACCGGTAGAAATAAATATAAGTTAAAATATGCAAATGTAAAAAAGTCTACTTGAATTTAAAAAAGGCGATAAATGATTATATTCAAATGAATTTAACAATAATATATAATGGATTCAGGGCGAAATTGTTGAAAAGATCTCTGAACTTCTATATAGAATATTGGTTAATGGAATATTAAGGGTGGCTCACATATGCAGATCAGATAAAATACTTCCATGAAAAGTATCAAATTGTTGAATTTAAACTATCTGTTAACAATGATAGCGGATCAGGTGTAGAAACGCAGGAAGTGCGGAGATCTAAGCGAGAATTGGAACCAGTTCAAAGATTTATACCAACATGAGCTCTTATAATGAATAATTTAGATTGTTAAGGTACTTTTAAATGCTAAAGTTTTTGTCCAAACATTTACCTTTTTATTTTTTTTATTTTTTTAAAGAAAGTTTAGCATAATTTACCCTTTTCGTAAGGGGAAGGTGATGTAATATACGTTCAAATAAAGCCAAAAATAACCCGGCCCTGCAAAGACACCATAAATATATGCGAAAAACTACTTCAAAAATTAAACTAGCACAGATGGGTGACCATACGAAATTTCATATGGGGATTCACCTAGGTTATCATAAGAATTGGTCTTCAACCAATTCCAGCTTTTTTACTTGTTTTTCGAGGTGTTAAATTATTTATTTCGGTTTGAAAATGGTGGAAGTGTTAAACTTCCCAATCAACAATTTTAGTTAGTAAAACTAAGAATATGTATTTTATTCAAATTCACGAATCATCATAAATTGTATCTTTGTAAAATACATGAATTAAAAATTTACATTAATTTAAAATAGCAGTCACAGAGCACATGCAATACATACCTTGTACGTATATAACTTCCTCGGCAAGTTAAGAAAGTGTGACTTCTATCGTTTTTAATATTATGCAAAGCACGGCATGGCAAGATGGGGATAAAGAAAGGAATTGGGAAACGTGAGGAGGGTGGCAAAGGTGCTGATGTATATCACCCTTAAACTTTCGCAGATTGCATGCCGAAGGAAAGCCACGCGCACGGAATTGTACTCTACGACCGAAAGTATTTTGAAGGGTAAAAGGATGTGCGCGGCTTACAGTGCGAGTATTATATGCAGGAATCAGGGATCAGAATAAAGATTTCATCAGAACATTGACCATACATGTAACGATAAAGGATCAAAAGGCAACATTGAGCCGGTGCTCGAGTGAGTCGATATGACAAGTTATTGCCAAATCGCCAATGAGCTTGAAGGCCCTCTTGTCGACAATATCTTATGCAGCTAAGGCTGTGCGATCAGCCCCGGCCCTGATGTGAGAATTGTATTCCATTCTAGGTATAATATAGGACTTGTGGAGGAGCGCTAGATTAGACGGACTGAAATATTTCTTGCACAAATTCAGGAATCCAAGACATTTCGATTTTATTTGTCAACACAGAAGATGTGATCTCTTCAGCTTAATTTACTGCAAGTAAAAATGTTAAGAATACATAAAGACGGTGTTTCCTCAATCAGTGCTCCATCAAAAGAAACGGGAGTGGAGAAATTGTATCTTGTTTTAAAGATGCAGCGAGGATATTATCATGGTGGTTATTCAAGGATTTAATCTTGCAATCTTGTTTGACAGATGTGGCATTTCCTTTGAAGTCCGCAAGAGTATCAAAGTAGTAAACGAAATCAAGGGTACTGTTATCGGCAAAACTATGGATTGGATTGAAAAAAAGGAAAACATATCATTAATGAAAATTGAGAAAAGAGATGGACAGATAATTGAGCCCTGAGGTACACCAGCATTTATTGGGTAAGATCAAATGTAACGCCATCTAATATAATCCGTATTAACCAACCAGAAAACACACTAAACATCCATAATAGAAGAGGCGGGAGAAGTCAAGTGCTTTAAGTTTGGCTAAAAGGGCTGAATGTTAAACTCTATCAAAGGCCTTGAAAATACCAAGGGCAATGTTTTTGGACTCACGAAAATTGTGAAGACTGCAGTTTCAACGTTCCATGACAAAAACCAGCACGTCTCCTTTGAAAGAATCGAAGTGATTGCAATTGGTCCCTTTCTTGGGAATAAGTTGAGCGTGAGCTAGTTTCCAAGCAATTGGAAATTTTCCTGTCGATAAGACAAGTAGAATAGTTTTTGCAGAGCTTCAGCGAAGAATGTGGCACAGTTTTTATTCAACAGGGGCTTGGAACTATCAGGACCTGCAGCTACGGAGACGTTGATCTCCATAAGGACTTTGCTACCTTTGCGTCTTGTCAAAATTCTTCGGCAAACATCCTGATAAAAAAAATACTTCCTCTTTCTTCCTCTTTCTTCCTCCGTGCAATCTTGTAGACTGGTTTCAGTTCTGTACGTGGATACAATTGATAGGCGCGAAAAACAGGCTCTTATTGCTTGGTTGTACTTATTTAAAACAAGAGCGATTTTGCTGTTTTTGAGATCTTCTGTGGCATATAGAATGCGTTCACGCATGTCAATACGTAGGATTGCACTAAGTTGTAATCTGCATTCACCAACATCCCTTGAAGCAAAACAGATCTACCTATGAATTTCTTTAGGATACTCTCAATCAGCCAGTTAGTTTTGTTTCTTTAAATGTTTGTTTCGCTACGCCAATATTCTAACAAGCCGTTTTCACATCGAAAACTTATCAAAGACCATTTGGCAGCTATTTTCAATTAAAACAAACCTTCCATCGCGTTTATCCAAATAGGCTCTGTTCTGCTTCAAACACCGCGAGAAAAGCCACGCTCATGTACAGGTATCCGCGCTTCCTCTTTTTTCTATAGGCTTTAACAGCCACGGCCTAAATTGGAGCCAAGGCCAAGGTGCTAGCCATAGCGTCTGCGTTTTAAACGAATCCAATTAAACGTTTTCAGAAATTTTTACGTTTCAGAAGATCTACTGCTGTTTTTTTCAGAGATCCTCCCTTGGTTCTACTCTGTTCTCGCTAGCACAATGCACATACTTACTTGTCGAATAGCAGAATTTATATAATAAGTTTATAAAGTTAAGTTGCATTTGGAAATTTTGTGTTTTTCATAAAATCATCTAGTGAACCATAAGATATTGCAACATGCTTGTTATTTTCTATTTCAATCGTATTTGCTTCATCTTATTCTAAAAAGTTATATAATCCCCTCTCTTAACCTTTCCATACACAAAATATGTCGTTGACATACCTGCGCAGAAATTCTATTTTTTTCTCCAAAGATTATATGGAAACGAGATAACTCTTTGGGAATCTCCGATCGGTGGTAAAACAACTTATTGAGCTTAAGTATTTATTTATTTATTTATATTTAAGCTTGCTCCGACGTATGGACTCTTGTTGCGAGTCCTTTTCTAAGCCTCTGTGAAAATTTTTATATACATATAATACATCAAAATATTTTTCAGTAGTTACGAGATTATGTGGAAAAGAACATGTAAAATCTTATCTAAATAAAATACTAAATACGTTTTAAAAATTTAATTTAAAATCTTAATTTTGCTCATTGTTTGTATTGCGATCAAGGTTTTTGCTTGCCCGCGACTTCCTTAATGAGATATATTAAGGTACTCAACCTTAATAGGCTTTGTGCCTTAATGCACTCAACCTTAAAGCGGTGTTTCTAGTGGCGAAATGTATTGAAGTACTCAACCTCAATAGAAAACAGTTGTAAGTATTGAAGGTACTCAACCTTAATACGTTATCGATGAAAATTCGCTATATAAACCTTCGACTTCTGACGAACAACTAATAATTTATTTTCTCAAAAGTCCATTTTTTATACAACATTATTTACTGAAATCAAAAATATCAAAATCAGCAACAATTCTAAATTATTTCCTTCCCATAGTCACATGAAATCAGATATATATATTTTGCTTACCTACCTACAAAATAATTGTCACTGCGCCTTCTGTTATCACAATTCTCATGCAATATGATCCTGTTTACTTGCATAGTGCAGACAATTTCATGAGAATTGTGATGGGCAGCGGTGAGAAATTAATTGTAAGCAGATTTACAATTAATGAAATTTAAGTTTTTGGTATGTAAAGCTAAGCAATGTGCTACAATACTATGCATATGGCTAGGTTTGAACACTCATATTTCCATAATTTATTGCACTAAACAGCAAACGGTACTGCTTATCCTTTATTCCATCTGAATAGAGTCTTAACAGTTTTTCTTCAAAATCTTCCCATTTGCTCACCAGTTCGAAGTTTTTGAACGGATACCTCAGACCAAAGTAGATATCAATCTTTAAAAACGAAAGTTAATTTTTGTTACTATGTTACTAATGTTTTGAATAATATAGATGCACTTATTCCCACCACAGTGTGTAACTTAAATTTTTTAATTTCCACGACTCCTCGGCTTTTATTCCAATATTTTCTCTTCCAGTAAAAATTTGCACGATATCTTCTTTAAATAAGTACCTGAGTCTGTCGTATGTAACTCCACAAACCCCAATTATTATTTGAACTATCTCCCTCCTTCCTACAACCTCCAAAATCCTTGAGAAGCTGATGGCCAACAGGCTGTCTTGGTTACTGGAAGAGAAGCTGCTGCCACCGGTCATAAGCTACATACATGGAAAAGGGACACAGTCCCTCCTTCAGGAGCTGGAGTACAACCTGGCATGCGCACTCTCCAAGGGCAGACACTCTGTTGTGTTGTCGATTGAGCTTGAGAAAGCGTTCGACAGAACACCTAAATATGCCGTTCTCCGGCAGCTAGAACAACGGAATGTGGGGAAGAGATTTTTAGGCACAATAAATTCCTTCTTAACGAAGAGAAAAATAAAGGTAAGAGTTGGAGGACACTTCTCCTCCACCTAAAACATTCAAAATGGCCTGCTACAAGGATCGCCTCTTTCGGTCCAACTCTTCAATGTGTTTATTCACTCTCTTTCAGAGACCCTGGACAAAATCCCAAATATCTTCTTCCACATATACGCTGATAATCTAATTTGCTATGCTTCGAGAATGTTCTCGAGGTCGATATAGCTTAGATTTCCCTTCAAAAAAGCCTCAAGATCCTGGGACTGGTCTTTTCGCACAAACTTAACTGGACCAAACAAGCGGCAATCGCTGCAGATTCTCTCAAAAGCAGAAACAATTTGCGAAAGCTGATCTGCAGAAGAAACTCCGGCCCACCTTTGGTGACTGCAATAGAAATTGCTAAGCAGCTGGTCATAGGCAAAATAGACTACGGCCTTACCATCTACGGCTACACCACCAAGGTCCACAAAATCCAGACGTCCCTCAACGCCACTGCTAGATTGATTCTCGACGCACTGCGCACCACCCCTATTCCCAGTCTGTTGGTTGTGTCTGGCCTCCCAACCCTATACCAGAGAAGAGAAGAGCTTTCCTCCAACCTCTTCTACAAATCCCTCCACTACCCCAACTCTCCACTCCACCTCCTAACCTTGGACACCTTATCCACGAATCCTGCTCCTACCAGACGCACATGTCCCAGCTTAATACGCGCCATAGCAAATATCCCAAACCCCTCCGAGCTATTCCCTTTATCCCACACGCACTAAACCCTGTGAGCTCTCTTCCACCATGGAGAGTACCAACGGGAGAATTTTTACCAATGAAATGACTTACGAACATCTGGCCTATAACAGCAAAACTAGACTCCACATAGACATGCACAGACGATAAATGCGGACATTAACATCTACACAAACGCCTCAAAAGACGGTGAAGAAGTGGCCAAAGCCATCTCGTCCAAGGACACTGGGGTTGAACTCGCCTTAACATTCAACTGCCGACGTTGTCCGATGTTTTCACGGCAGAGCTGACATCAAAGACACCGACTGAACTCCTCACATATAGGGAGGAGGACACAGACACTTGCACTGAGGACCTACTTACAAGACGGAAACCTAGACCTCAGACTCTAACTACAGGCAAACGTACCTTACTAACATCTAAAAACAGGTATTTAAAAAAAAACAAAAAAACAACAAAAAAGGAAAAAACCTGGACATCATACTCTAACGACAGGCATACGGACTTAACTAACATTTTATATACAAAAAAAAAAAATCTAGAATAAGAATAAAATGAACATTTGAACCCCTAGATATAAATACATTGAATTTCTAGATATAAATACACAACTATATTATATTCTAAATCCTTAGCTAAAATTTTTATAAATATTCAAAAGAAAGGAAAAAAGAAAATCAGGAAATTATAAAATGAACACTTGTATACTTAAATACAAGCATTTATCTCTACAATATCCTAAATACACTGTACTCTTATATATATGTTATTATTTAAAAAAAAAAAAAAACAAATAAAAAAAAAGCAAATTACAAATGACAATACAATTAAGTTTACTTTGGAACTTTAATCATAAAATACTGAATTAGAATTAGTTTATTACTATGTACACTATTCACATTGAAATTCTTTACAAAATACGCTTAAGAATAAACAAAGACAGGTATCCCAGCTAGATTTTAAGTCCTTTGTTTTCCTATTGAATCTTTCCTTCACTTATAGAATGCTGTTAGACAGCCTGAGTTGTTTTTGTAATACCTCAGCCCGTAGTAGTCGATTAGTTATAAGACCTTCTACAACCAATAGAGCTTGCATATAAAATGAGCTAGCCAACCTAAAATAAGAAATAAATAAAAAGATTACTCTTTTAGACATTTTACCGGGTTAAACTTAATTTTGTTCATGAAAGAAAGAATTTTTTGGGATTCTCCGGTATATAGCAAAAGCTAAAAAATGTTCTAATTTGTTATTTCACTTGTCACCAAAAATTAATGAGTTGTGTGATGCAATAACAAATTAGAACATTTTTTAGCTTTTGCTATATACCGGAGAATCCCAAAAAATTCTTTCTTGAACAAAATTAAAATAAGAAAGGAAAATATTAATGGAGTCCTATCATACATTTTGTAAAAAGTAATTTTATCTCATCTCAGTACTGTTAGATAGCCCAAGTTGTTTTTGTATTACTTCAGCCAGTAGTCGATCAGCCAATAGGTCCTGGTTCTTGTCCCAGAACGCGAAGGCCTCCTTTTCTTTCTTTTTTTCTCACGCAACCTTTTGTGAATGCAACATATAACCAATAGAGTTAACATATTAGATGAGAATAGCTAACATAAAATAAGAAAAAGGAAAATATTAATAAAGTACCATCATACCTTTTGTAAAAAGTAATTTGAAATACAAGCTATATCTTATATAAAAAAAAAACATAAGACAAAGTACAAGATGTAAAAGAAGAAATAATAAAAGAAAACTTGTAAAAACCGCTGACCAGCACAGACTGGCAAAACAACTGATCGCTGGCCAGATGGCCTTGCAGCCGTGGGCCTAAAAACATTGTTAGTTTCTAGACGTAGGCTTAGTATTAGTGCTATGTTTAAGCGAACAATAGATAAATAAATAAATAAATCAAAAGAATATTGCAAAACGTAGAATTGCTATCTTATATTTTGATATTAACGTGATGAATTATCATTTTGAAAGTTTCACTATACAAACTTATAAAACTATATGTTAATAAGCCGGCTAGAATTTCCTAAGACATTTTTGTGTGGGAATCTGGGATATATGTATAATATGACATTATAAGAGGAATAATTGTGACTATAAAAATAAAAAGATCAAATTAAGTTTTACAATAAAAATATTGATTTTACAATATTTTCATGTATAATTGATAATAATTTTTCATGCAACCGATTAGTGATATTTTAAAGTATATTTTTATCATCCAAAACGATAAAGTTTCTTCTAGAGGGTACAACTAGATTTGGTAGTTTCTTTTGATAAGTCAATGTTAATTAAATTTTAATAGTTTTACGTACATTTTATGAGACAAACGTGAGTTTAACCTTTTAATGTAAATCTTAAATGTAAAAATATCAACTTGACATTATTACTTTTAATTTATCACATTTGCTTAACAATTTAATATTTTTTAGTAATTAACGTTGCAAAACTATCTATTTGATAGGTTATATTTTTCTGAGTGAAGTTGTTTTACCACCGATCGGAGATTCCGAAAAAGTTATCTCGTTTTCATGTATAATTCCCCCGATCAAGAACAGAAAAATATCTCTCCAAAGATTGTATCAGTCTCTATTATCTGCTTCTCCAAACTATCCATAGGCAAGCCGTTTTTAAAAGAATAAAATCTATTATTAAATTGAACATAGTTCTGCTTGATACATAGATCGTACAGGGCTCCCATGTCTGACACCATTTCAGAATCAAAGCCATCATTTTCCAAGTATGAGTGAACAATATCAGATGACTTATCTGAAGGAGCCTAAGCGAATTAAAATGCAGACCTACTGGCCCAAAAAGGAGCAGCCATGTCCCTTATAGGACCAGAATCCTTTTGCGGTATCAACTCAAATACCGTGAAGTTTTTCATGCAAACCTGGATCCGAAACCAAATGGACCAGAGATGGAATTCAATAACGGAATCCAGACAAGCCAAAAGATTCATCAAGAGACCTTCCTCAGAGAAGAGCCTGGATCTGTTGGGGCTATCTAGAAATCAACTCAGAATTATTACAGAAGTCCTAACCGGACACTGTAAGCTTAGTAAACACATGCATCGGATGGGAATTTCACCCACTGATGTGTGTAGGTTATGTTTCGAAGAGGATGAAACATTTGAGCATGGACTGTATGAATGTGAGGCCATTGCACAATGCAGATTCCAGGCCTTTGGCACATACTTCTTAAAGCCTGCCGATTTTGAAGATATTTCTTCCAATAAAATACTGCTATTCCTAGGAAGAGTGGGTTATTTTAGAAGAATTGTAATATGAGCGGTGCATAATAAGCCAAAGATGGCTGCAATGCATAGGCTACTTGCCCTGGTTAAATTTAAATCTTAATCTTAAAGGAGCCGAAGTAGTAAACAAACTATTTACATCAAAAGAAACTATTGTATAGTCAATATCAGGTAATTTTAAGCATTTTTTAATTCGTTAATTAATTCTATAATATTCTTTACAGCATACGTTGGTTTAAATTGGGACATTTGCCAAAATTTTGTATTATAGAGCTTACATCATACGCAGGAGTCGTTGTATATGCCACCATTGGTCTAATCGGATTGTTTTGATTTATGTAGTTTAATTAATCCATGTAGTTTTGGCGCCGACGACGGGTTTATACTAAGGATTTTTTAAGAATTCTCTTGAAGAACGATTTCACAAAACTTTATTACTGTCTTCAGATTTTTCTGGTACCGCTTAGTAGGATCCGAGTTTAATTCCTTAGCCTCGCTCTCTAAATGAATTGCTCTACATTCTGAATGTAATTAGCTGGCTGTACGTAGTATCGTCACACTATTGCCTTTATCTGCTTTGGACAGAACAAGGTCATTATTTCTGAGGGTTCTCGTAATGTTTAACACAATTTTTTTCTCTACCGCTCTGTGAGGCGAAGTTGCCTCCAAGTCCTCTTTACTAAAGTCAGTCAAAGTTTCTCTCAAAAAATTGTCGCTGTAATTTGTTACAATTACTAATTATTTTAAATGGTGTGTACATTTTTGAAAGCACTTGCAATTCATAGCGTGACCACGAAAACTTCCACCCTTTTTATAAAAGTAAAAAATATACTTTTAACTACATTAAAATTTTTTAATAAGTCAAAATCTTTAACTTATATTTTTCAATCAAGTAATAAAAGTAAATTTTTTCAGTAAAAGAAGACGTAGAAGTAGAATTTTTCATTTTGGGGTATTGAAAGTAAAATTCAAGTGGAATATAAAAGAAAAAGGCAATTTAAATTTTAAATTTTAAATTCCCCTGTTTGTAGTAATTGCTTGCTACATGTTTTCAAGAATGAAGCAATACGAATTTAATTTCCAGACAACAATTTTTTGGCTATGCATCTTTCAAATTCCACTTGAATTTTACTGTAAGTCTCCTCTTTCAATACCCCTAATTGAAAAATTCTTTAATAAATGTCTTTAATCAGAATCAGAATTTTCAATAGCTAATCAATAAATAAATTGAATAGAATTGGGCCCAACGGCTCATCTTGTTTGACACCTCTTTTGGAATATTATTTTATTGGAGAGCTAGCTATCACAAACCAGAATAGTCGAGGAAGATGAATATGTATCTGTAACATATTTTACGAAGCAATGTGTAGAGCTGTAACATTTCGTTGTTTGTAATAACGTTTTATGTGAGATCGACTAAAGCGGCTTCCTCACGTCTAAAGAGGCCAAAAAACTTTAAGCATATCTCTGAATCGCTTAGTAGTAGATCAACAAGAGTGACATTATTTGTGCACCAGTTCCAGGCTTGAAAGGCTCTATGCCTGTAATCTAAGTATATTTTCTACTAACCCTTTTGGCTAGAATACTATGAAATAGTCTAGTTATAGTGGAGGTAATGGTGATTGGCCTAGAATACGCTTGGTGGGAGGACTGATTTTTCTTGGGAAGAAATATCGTCCGAGCCTTGCTTAGATGCTTGGCCCACAATATAGGGTGAGATTCAAACTTAGTGGCAAGAGTCCTAAAAGAAACGGTCTTAAATTTTGTCTAGACTTATACTAGTCCAAATTGCGTCCAGGTCATGTTTCAAATATTCTTTCGGTGGAGAGTTGGCGGATTATCACTTCTTCCAAAAGGGGACTATTAATTCTTTGGAAGAGATATCTTGGAGTTTCGTGGGACCACAGGAATAGCTTTGATACATCTTTTTATCTTGTTTGATGTTTGGCCCAGTCACGTTTGGTTTTGGGCGTATTCTTGTCTTCGTATTTGCCTCCTATTTACATGCATTTCTCTGGGAGCCCGGCCATACATCACAATTATATAAAAAAATCCTGTACTAAGATATAAAGAAAGCGTGTTGGCAATGTCATATTTGGTACGATTATCAATATTGTCTATAATTTAGGATAGCACCGGTTGATTATAACTGCCCCCATTTACGGCGGATAAGCTATTAATTGTGGTTAATAATTGATTTTGGTCTCCTTGTGTGTCTCTAAAATATTCAGCATCTTTAATATATGGATTATTCTAATCATCCTAATTAGGATGACTATTGTAATACGAAGGGCTTGGGAACACATGGGCATCATAAGAAGTTAATAGTGATGAAACTTGGACGTGGTGGGTGGTTGGTTGCTGTTAATGTCTCTAAATCGAGCAACTGCCTGTTTGCAAAATGCCTTTTGTCTGACATTTTAAATGGCCTCGAGAGTTCTATTTGGAAATGCACTACTGAGTTGCTGATTTATATTGTAGGAGCTGATTGATAATTTAGCCTCCTTCATCGCCAGATGTTCAACTCCCCGTCTCTCCATCTGACTTTCTTATCTACTCTAATTGTTTGTTGTTCTTGGAACACTGGATGTTTATTTCGCATGTGTATGGTAAAACACATGTTACATTGTGTACATGCAACAGGGATAGAGGGATAGGCTAGATTTGGTGGTGGTGTGGGGGTGGGTTTGGATGGAGAAGAAAGTTGGTGTGACCAATCAGGGTATACAACCTTTTCTATTTAGATAAGATGTAGTACTTTATATTCCAGAAATATATGCAAAGTCTGGAATTATGAAGATGGACACTCCCTCAGATTTGCAACGATACGATGAAATATCTTCTTATAGGTGTTTTGAAAAGTACTACATTACATCTTAATTCCAGCGGGAACTACGAGGAGGTAGGAAATAGGTGCTTCTATGATGAAATCATCAGGATCTCCTTTAAGAGTCTCCTACCTCATAAGTCGGGCCCTAGATAGTCCTTAATTAATCGATTCAGAGAGTCATAGTTATCCCCGCCACTAAGTCGCGCTTACTTGAATTTCCTCACTTTGGCATTCAGCAGAGCACTGGACAGAAATCACATAGTGTCAACACCCGTTAGGGCCATCACAATGCTCCGTTTTAATTGAAATTTAGTACAAATATTTTCATAGTCTATTGTTAATAAAATTTCAAAACTGGAGTAAATAAACCCCTTCTTGGTGTTGCCATACAGAACTTTTGATTTTCACTATATATTTGGATATTGCCTGAGAGTAGGTAGACTTAGAGAAATGAAGTTTTGTACACAGCTTTTTTACAAAAATAGTAAATAAAATTTCGGAAATGAACCAAATTGTGCAACCCTTCCTTGGTATTGCTTTACAAAGGTTTTGATTTTCACAATGGTCGACGAATCCGGAAGAAAGGGAAGAGAACTTACTGTTAGCAAAACAAAATAAAATAATGCATAATACCTGCACCTGAAGTATGTCACAGGTACAAAATTCCCCTGATGATCTGGAAGAAAAAAATGAAATTTATTAGGACAAATCAAATAAATATTAATATTTGAATTAATTTTTTTTAAGGCATAAGCACATTACACAAAAATAAAAATACCTCCAGAAATTAACATACAAGCGTTTTATTACATGCAAACCATAATAAAAACAAACAACATAACAGTCAGAAAATCAATGGCAATTTACCTGCCATAAAATAAATATAAAACCAATCAACCATGCACAATCAATACAAGGGCGATGCTGAAGACTGGTGGACATTTTAGGTGAGAAAGCACTCAAACAAGCCCACCTGTACAGGTGGCACCAACCTTAAAAATCAATAAAAACGCAATAAATTCGATAACATTTTTATAGTACCTTTATATCATGAAGAAACTGCAAACCACTGTACAAATAACTATAAAAATTAGTAAAAACTAATAAAAAAACACGTCTCGCGTGTTTGACAGTTCGAGATAAAAACATGGCGAAACTTAATGTTCATATGACATTTGACAGGTCAGATCGGGGTAGAATCGTGGCGCGTTTCGCGATATTTTCTGCTCGTTTCATGTAATTTGTGTTTTTATTAAATTCACACTAACGAGTGCAAAAAGAGACAAAGCGAAAGCAAGATATAAACAGCGCAAATTGTGAGAGGAATTCATTAGAATGCACTAAAAATTGGCGAATATCAATATCAAATATTTTCAATAATGATGCCAAAAATGTAAAATGTATTTTGGTATATACCGATGATAATTAAAAAACCTTATTTAGTGATTGAACGCAAATATTTCGAAAATTTCACATTATGTATAGTGAAATCGAAACAAAATTGGCTATAAAAGGCGGGTCATTCGTTCATTCGGTCTCCTTTTCCAATCGAGCTGTCATCAGATATAGTGCTAAGCGGTTATAGTTTATTTCTTATGCAAGCATTCTCAGCGTTTTCATAAATTTTAATTTCGGTTTTCACTTGCGGTCTTTATATTAATTTTTTTCATTAAAGTGCAATAATTTTTTTTTTGTATTCTAAATTCATTATCATGGGTTGCCACAAAAAGGTTATAGTTGCATGTCACGCATGTTAAACAAATTGATTAATTTAAATTTATTTTACCGATTTTTTTTTTAACCACATTGAATTTGTAATTTATATTGTTTTTGACATTATATAAAAAATATGCCCATATGAATAACATGCTAACAATATGGCTATAGTAAATCAAGTAAAAACATTTAATCATAATAAATAGTTTTTAAATAATTGGTAAATTCGTAAATTATAAATTAAAAAACGTGAAATTATTTTGTTATTAAAATAAGTTAAAATATGTTAAACTGTTAGTATGACATATTAGCTGCGTTTTTTTATCTCTGTGATCTGATCCGGTTCAATTTTACTAATGTAAAACAACAAAAATTCGTAATCCACATCAAGAGCTGGTTCAATTATCATAATCCGAAAACTACAGTTATTCTTCTCACAGCTAGATGGCTCTTTAAATAAACATGTTGGCTGTCATTTAACATAAAAATTAAATGTTAGCCAAATTTTGAAAATAGAGACCAAATAAAATGACAGAATCTAAAAAATAAAATAAAAATAACAATAAATGTTTAACTTTTACATATGCGTTTTTTGATGCGTTCCATTTAATTTCATCAGTTATTGTCTGTATAGCTTCGTCGTCAATATTGCTTAAAATGATTCCAGGAGACTTCTGTTGTATGGTTTCCACAAACGTTTCCAGATTGTCGACGTCACCGCCCTCGGCTACAACAGAATTAGTAATCCGGGGTGCCCTTGCCATGTTCACTTTCTGAGAAGTTCCATGAAAATTGCAGAATGTTTGGAATCTGTTGTGGTAGCTTGGAAGCCAAAATATAAAACATGGTTCATGGAGACTAATTTGTAAGCGAGATCCTGTGAAATGTAAAGCTTTTATTTATTGTCCATATTTGATGCTGTAATTTTCCGAAAAATCCATATGTCTTAAAGCATCCACGTCACTAAGCTTTTTTTTCATCATTTTTATTGCATTGAACTGATGGACAATGTTTCTCTCGTGGCATATAAATCTTTCTAAATTCTCATGTAAAGCTTTCATGAGCTGACGGGGTTGAACAGGAAATGTCTGTTTCAGATTTTTAGTCACTAGACGTGCCTTTTAAGATTTTGGTTGCAGAAATTCTTGCCTTTCAGATATCCATTTTTTAAAATGCAAAAGTTTGCTGTAATCACAGTTTTTATAAACAGGAGTTTTGTTGATGTAGCGTTGGCACTGTCGGGATAAACACTGCTCATCGTAAAGATTACAGCATATTTCTTCGAATAATTTATGATGGCTATTGTAAGATATTACCTTTGCTCCATGCAACGCGAGAGCTTCAAATTCACATTAGCGTGAGTAATGCAGAGGCAAGTGTCGCGATCATGTAATCTTGGCTTGACCACCCGAAAAGGGCGAAGACGACAAAATATTGGATAATTTATTTTGAAATTTCTAGCGATGAATTTCATGTAAAGATTCTGTATGGAATCCAAAAAGTACATTTTTTGTTTTTTACTGTGTTTCTGGTCACTACGTCCCTTTTTCCTGCTTCTAATCTATTATTACTATCGTCTTCATAAAATTGTTGAATAGAATCGATGGATTCATCTGAAATTTAATCCTTTCGAGTTTGTTTAGGCAACGTTAAAGATGTAATAAGCTTTAATTTTTGTACTCTTTTATAAGGCGTAACATTTTCTGTAATTTTTTATTAGGTGTTTGGACTTTCTGCTTATCTTTATCGCTTTCCATTCTTGATATCCTTTTTTGTACTTCGCGAGTTTCTTCTCTAAATCCTCTATTTTTTGTCTTTCTTTTTCATTATTTCCTTTCTTAGACTTTTGGCGCGCCTCTTTCTCTTCTTAGATAGTATATTAATTTCAAGACTTTGATGAGGAGGAGGTTCAGGCTCATTAATCATTTCTACCTCAAAATTTGCTGTATTTTCTCTCATGAGTTTGTTAGTGCTTTTCTTCAAATCTGTATTCTTAGAACGAAATTTGGCACAATACTCCTTTCATTTCTGTTTCATAACTCTGTGTTCACGCGGATTCATATCTTTCACTAATTTTGTTGATCCCTTTTCTTTCTTTTTTTCATACTTTAGGCATTCTTTTTCCTTCGTTTGTTCTCTCTTTTGAGGACCATTTTTGAGATGCTGGCTGATATCTCAGACCTTCAGCTTCTCTATTTCTTTGTATTATCTCTTCGCTTGTTAATTTTGTTATATTTTTTGGGGGCATCTGGACGTTCCAACAGTCCTCTGTCTCATTCTTTGACAGAGGACTGGCAGCAGAGGACTGTGAAATTTCGCAAAAATTTAGAAAGCTACAAATATACTACTAAAATTATCAATTTATATGGCACAATAGTATCTATCACTGTTGATTAACAAAAATGCAAAAAATATATTTTTTATCTACAAAAACAAAACATAAATCTATTCACCAGTGGACTGTCGCGCAAGCAGACTCAAAACGGTGTGTCGGTGACAAACGCTAAGTTAACACTGACCAAAAGACGTAAGAATGCGGATGATTATATATTTGCGTTGAATACAATGTAATTAGCACAGATTTAAATTTGGGTCAGGGGACTGTTTGTAATATTGCGGAGCAAAATTAAACTGATGTGACAATATGAATTAAAAAAAAAATATCTCTAGGCACTTTAACAATTTCCATTATAATATTCTTAAATAATTATAAAAATGGTTTGTCTATTAAATAACTCTAAAAAGACTTACCTTGGCCACGATTTAGATCTAGGGATATAGCAAGAAGATTACAAAATCTTATGACGTATAATTAGGTGAAAAGAAAAACATAAGTAACATTAAAAATTAAAACAAAAATAAGATAATAATAAAAAATAAATATAATAATAAATAAATAAATGAATAAATAGAAAAAAATGTAAATCCAAAGATGAAAAAGAAATAAACAAAAATAAAAAAAAGAAAAAGTGCAACAAATTAAAAACAGAAGCGAAGAAAAAAAATAAATAAAATTAAGAATTAATTAACACAATGCAACAAGAATTTTAAGATTTGAGAATAAATAGCAATCACAATCTAATAACTAGTTAAGGTAATCTTTGACTAGCTTAGCAAAGGTCTGGCCGAAACCTGTGCGCTGAATTCAATTTGAAAGAGAGTTCCATTTTCGGGCAACCTGGACGAAGTAAGAGCGCTCACCGTACCTAGATGTACATCTCGGGACAAGAAGTTGAAGACCTCTATTCGAGTGCAAGAACTTTCGGAGAGTTTTTCAGGGGATTTAGTGTAAATTAGCATATGAAGGAAGATAAGCCTCCGACGAGTCAAATAGGCCTCTCCGACTAGGGACATAGCAAGAGCAGATACATGAGCGCTCCGAGGAAATTTATAAATATAACGAATGAAGTCGTTATAGGCTACAGTAACTCTTCTTTGACAAATTGAGTCTAGTCTACTAAAAATAAGGCTCCCATAGCTAAAATGGGGGAGAATAAGAATCATCGCCAATTTTCTGCAAAAATTCACAGACAGATAGCTGGGGGAAATAGAAAGTTGACGAAGACTGCTGTAAATTTTCCCCATCAAAGCGCTGATGTAGTCGCAACAACTAAATTTCGAATTGAGTTGAATGTCCAAATTCTTAACTGACTCAACATATTAAAGCGTGGAAGACAAATCAGTTATATATTCCGGCAGATAGTAAGACTTGTTTGGGTTAGTGGCAAGCTCATTACCCATTGCCCATTCGTGTACGTGCTGTAGGTCATCATTGATTCGAGCAAGACAGTCCCCGACCAGGCCTATGGGTCTGCTAAGGTACAAATGAACGTCATCGGCATACAAATGCACAGAAGCGCTATTCACAACAAAAGGGAGGTAATTTATATAGAGAGATAGTAAAATATTCCTTTTTAATTTTAACTTAATGCAATGTTGCTTGGCTAGAATCATTAATAAACTTTCCTTTGTAATTACATTTTAAAAGAAAAAAATAATATTTTATGTAAAATTTGCCTGGGACACCAATTGTCCCCATAGTGGAGAAATGCCCATTTGTAAGTGTTCCATAAAAAAATCTAGCATTTAACCTAGTTTATTGAATGTTCTCTTACTTATATCCGAGAAAGCTTAATTTTTTGAGCATTTTACGTATTATATAGGTGCTCTGATGCCAAATACTTAAATTCATTGAATGTTCCATTAATTTGCGGAAATGAAATTATTTTTAAGAAAAAACGTATATTAAATTTAGGGAATTGTCCTACTTATTTTACAGTGTACATAAATTAGCAATTAAACATTTTTAAATTAATTCTGCATTGTCTGCCGACACCTTCTTATAACAAATACTTCAAAAATTTATAAGAACAAAGTATACCATTCAATTTATACCCCACTTAAAGCAAATCAGAAATCTCATTCAGTGTATTTTTTTTTCAAAACGATGAGGACATTTACAACAACATCAACAACAAAAAAACACGTCCACTGCCTGAGAAGATTATCAAATCCATAAGGAATACTGCAGTCATCAATCATATCACAAATTTTACTCAATTATACGTCAATACGTCAGATAAACGACACAAATAAACCAAAAAAAAAAAGAATAAAAAGGAAAAAATCTCCCCTTTTTTTCGGTCATTTCTTTATAGTATATTCCCTGATATCCCTCAGGGTGGCAAATTGAGGTTGACGAAGGATGTGAGAGGCTGCTCTATGACACAAGGCCACTACACAAACAACATAACATACATATCTCTAGCTGATAGATAGGAGAGACTGGTGTGCGGTGTACGATTCAGGAAGACCAGCATAAATCCAAAAACAACATATCCTTCGACCTATTGTTGGGGCGTTTTTGGGGTTCAATCAACAAATCGCAACTGAAGTAGGTCTGTGCTTTGTGTTGTGTATGAATAGTCAGTCAGAGCTTCCTGGCATGGAGTCAAGAAACGAGGGTGATTTACGGATCATTTTATTGGCTCAGAGGAATCAAGTGATATCAATCACATAACGTGTAACTGATTTTGACTATTATTACACCTTAAGTGTTTGATTCGGTCGGAAATGATAATAATTCTCCCAAGCGCGTAAGCAGGAAATGTATTCCGGTGGTACTCTAAATATACACACGATTTCCAAACTCCTCTCGCAAAAACTTGTCTATTGGACTTAACAAAAGAATAAAAATCTGAACTTCTTCCGATCATTATGGCGCTTAAGAACAGTTGGATTACTTTGAATAGGAAATGTGTTCGGGATGCATTTAATATTTGAAAGACATTTCGGATCGAAATTGCTGGGGAAGCTGTGCACGTTTGTGCTCAGTATTGCTTCAGGTTTCCACCGATTTCTGTACCTTGGAGGCTTAGTTTAGTATATTCAACCTCATATCCGGCCCAGAATAATATCAGAACAAGAAGTATTTTGTGAGAACATTTGGCTCTTTTCCGGTATTTTGATTTTCATTGAATATGGATCAGGTTTTAGCTGGCAAAGCAGCAGCTTCCAACATTGCATATATCTACATACATATATACATAAATATATGTATAAGTATCTCAATGTGAGGTTTTATCTTAAAATTCCGAACATCGAGGACATTACGATTTGAGCTTAATCTATGGTATATTCGATGCGCCGCATTGAAGTGCCTTAGTATAGGTACTTATGTGTATATATATATATATTTGAATCTGAATGCCCAAAATATTGTGAAAAAAAAGATATACTTATACATATACGTATATGGGAATGTATGTTGTATGGTATATATAGAGACTATGTTTACATCAAAAAGAAGATTTTTTTTTGGGCGCCTCTAAAACACGGAAAGAATGGGTGTTTGGATGACACAGCTGGATGCCATAAAATAGGAAAGTACTTTGTAACATGTGCAAACTGATGAATGCTTTATTTTTATGGAAAACGCTATATGCATGCTAAAAATATAGCAATATCGGCTGGTTTTAGTGGTTCGCGTCAAAAGAAGTCAGGGAGAAATTTTTCACTTTGATATTTTCTCAATGGATTTGTGCCAGCCAAAACAAAAATAAATAAAAAATTTTATATTGATAGAAAAAACGAAACAAAAACATTAAAATAAAGATGTTTTTTTTCAATTTTATTTCTTTCTAAGTTAATTTTCTTCCTATAGAGTTAAATTTTGTGTAAATTTTCCAGAACATTATGATTCCTTTTTGTATTGTTTTACAGCTGGGTCTACAAAAAATTACGCCCCAATGCAAATACGTTGATGCAAAGTTGATTCTATTTTTAAAATTGTAAAAATTCGAAAACACGTACTGAGGCAGATGTACACAACACGGGCTTAACTCAAACAATGGTCAAGCTATTATGCTGACATTTGGTGGGACTGTCAAGGACATATGCGGCAAACTAACAAAAAATAACTCAAATCGGGTGACTGATAGCGTCACACGATGGTCATTCCCGAGACATTTGATCAAGGCGGTTCACCTATATATAATATTCCCAAATTTACAAAATTTGGACCCCTCTTCTAAACGGAGGGGGAAGCGGCAAGCGGCAAAATGAAAAAGGATGGGCCGAATATTTTTACATCATTAATGTAAATTTCATCAAAATCGGAACTGTTCGAGATGATGAAAAGCGGCCAAAAGTATTGAGTTTGGTATATGTAGAATCCCTGTATATTGATATTTCGCAGGAGCGCGTCAGAAGTGGGCTTGAGTCCGTCGAGGATGACGATCACAGCGGCAGGCCATCAACATCAAAAACTGACGAAAGCATCGATACGATCCAAGATATGTTGAAATATAACCACAAATTAACCATCAGAGAACTGGCAGAGAACTAAAACTTCGCCGTTCAAGCAGTTTTGGTTAATGATTTGGGCTTGAGACGTGTCGCTGCAAAGCTGATGCCAAAGACATTGATATCATGGAAAAAAGGAAAAGTTGAAATCGCGAAAGACATGACTTTCGAGTCTGAATCTGACCCAACTTTTTTCAAACACATCATTACTGGAGATGAGGCGTTGGTTTATGAGTATGACATGCAATCCAGACATCAAGCAATATGAGCCAAGACCGAAGAAGTCACGTTCTTTTCAGTCGAAAAAGAAGGTAATGCTTACGGTTTGCATGGACAATAACGGTCTTGTACATCATGAATTCTTGTCTGAAGGTGAGACAATCAACAAGGAGTATTATTTGGGCGTTATGAGACGTTTGCGCGAAGCCATTCGCGAAAAAAGAGCGGAATTATGGTCAAACAATTCGTGGATTTTGCACCATGATAACGCACCGTCGCATAATGCCGTCATTATAGGTGATTTTTTGGGCCAAGAACAGAACGAATACCATCCAGCAGCCACCCGATTCACCTGATTCGGCTCCCTGCGACTTTTTCCTTTTCGGTCAACTCAAGACACCGCTCCGGTAAATGCGTTTTAGCAGCCCAGAGGCCATAATGAAAAAATCGGAGACGGCTCTGATGGCCATACCGAAAACCGAATATAAAAATGTTTCGAGGATTGGATCAAGCGCTGGCATAAGTGCGTTGCAGTTGACGGAGAGTACTTTGAAGTAGACAAAATAACCTTGGACTTTTAATTTTCTAAATAAATTCCTGAACATTTCTGATCAAGGTGGTGTATACCTATAACTTACTGTCTGGACCCGCAGACGTTGTTCTACTCTTTCCGGCAAGTGGCGCGTGAATCTTATTTGATTAATCAGTAAGAGATCGTTGCCGTGATTAGACGATAGGCAAGGAAACTAAAAAAAACCGACCAAGTCCGAGTCGGACTTTACTTTCTCAAATGAGAGTAGGCGCCATGTGAAAAAATAATAATAAAATGAATTAGAATAAAACGAGGAAAACACGCCGAAAAAATCAGGTTTCTTGTATGGGGCACCCTTCAATTTCTAATTTTTTTTTATTTTTATTATTTGCTGTTATAGCGGCAATATAAATACACACTCTGTGATAATTTCAACTGTCTACCTATTACGGTTCATAAGATACAACCTGGTGTCGGACGGGCAGCGAAGTCTTAGTAATAGGGTTCCCGTTGTTACCCTTTGGGTATGGTACCCTAAAAATGGTTGATTTGATAATTATTTGTAAATGTTATAAAAGTACACAGTAAGGTAAATAGCTTAAGAACTTGGATTTGAAATATTGTGTTTGAATAATGAACAAAAGCCACGCTCGTAACAACTGGTGTCAGAAGTGGGATAAATTCTGGAAATAAAGTGGTGGCATTTGACTTAAAACAAAGTGTGATTGAATTTGTAAAATTGGAGGAAGTTTTGTGCTTTACGTGTAAGTTCTGGTAGATAAGCTAAAGCAATGGGACGTATACTGAAGAAGCTTCCAGTACAGAATATGGAAGTGGAGTTGGGGTAGATGTCATTACAAACGGCAGGCAAAAAGAATGTTCTAGTCGATCGACTTAGAAAAGCTTTGAAAATAGAAGGGACGAATCCTGAGATAATTATTTTCAAAGACTTTTCGTAAGAACCTGAGTATGAAGAAAAGTTTGCTACGATGAGTAGAAGAAAGCTAATGAGGAACAAGAGAGTTCTCGGCAAGCATGTTTGGAAGAACAAAAGAATGCTGTGGAATCCCGTTTAGATGAGCAGAACAATTCTCTGAAAACCCGTGTGGAGGAACAAAAGAATGCTTTTGAGGAACAAAAGAATTATCTGGAGCCTCGTTAGGACGAATAAAAGAATTCTCTGCAGAATTGTCTAGAAACTTGTTTGGAGGAAGAGAAGAGTTTTCTGAAAAATTCATTAGAAGAGCAAAATGCGAAAATTAAAGATATCCAGGAGAAAGTGGTGGAAGCTCAACAACAAGTGTCAGAGCTACACCAAAATGTCACGGAGCAGCTTGGAGAGGATACAGCAGATTTGGAGAGGATAAAGCATCGACAATGTCGGCACGATAAAAATAAAATATCCGGTGCAGGCAGAATGAAAACTCCAATAGTTGATGGACAAAATTCGTGGAATATTTTCAAGAGATAATTCGAGACAGCTTCCGAAGTAAATGAACGGAATGATGTAGACAAAGCTACAGCTCTGGCACTTCCATGCCCTGCGTTAGAGCTTTTACAAACTCTACAGATTGAAAAGCAACGTGAGTAACTACATTAGTACAGGCGATAGAGTTATGTTATGGAGATGAACGCATGCAGCAAGTATATCGCCTGTAGTAACACACCAGGATTTAAAAGCATGGTTAGTCATTAAAACAACTGCAGGCTGATGTGGAAAGATTAGCTTATCTTTCATACTCTAGCGTTAATACAGAATTCCTTAAAAAAGTGGCAACAGGATCATTTGCGAACGCTATTGCAGATCAAAATTTACAACAAGCACTAATGCTAGCAGGAAAGAACTCAACAGCAGAAGCGCTAGCCAATGTTGTATCATATGAATCTGCCAGCAAGCTTCTATGAGTGCAGTACGAGTGAGAGTAATTTCGGTAGAGAAATGTACTTGCAACAGAATGCAGTCCTTACCGAGCACTTCTTTATGACGTCTGCTTCGATGCTGAAAACGTAATTGACTGGGACACCTTCAAATTGAAACCGACTGCAGGAAACGCCGATGAAAGGAATCATAAGAAGAAGAAGAAGTGAGAGAAGAATGCCAAATAGGGAGCTATGGAGTATGGAGAGGCTAGACATCAAACAGAGTCTAGTTGCATCAGCTCCCCTGTTGGGCAGTCGGAAAATATGTAAAAGCCAACTTTGTGGAATAGAAGCTGGTTGGTGGAGTCGACAGCCCTAAAGTTCGATTGAAGTTGGACTAAAGATGGATTTAAAACGGATTGGAGATGGATTGAAATTGGAGTGAAAATGGATCGAAAATGGATTGAAAATGAATTGAGAATGGATTGAAGATGGATTGAACATGGATTGAAAATTGATTGGATATGAAATGAAGATGGATTGAAAATGGACTGGAGATGGATTGAATATGGATTGAAGATGAACTGAAGATGGATTGAAAATGGATTGAAGATGGATTGAAGGATTTAATTAAGGCAATCTTGTTTGATTGTACAATCCGAACGGACGTAAGGGACGTTCTCCAAAATTACAAAAACGCTGGCAGGGACCATACTCAGTGGTTACTAGACTAAATGACGTAGTATACAGAATTCAGCATGCTACAAGAGGCAAATAGATACTGCGGATGAAATGTCTAATTAAGTACGGACATAAACTACTTTCGGAGAATCGTAACTAAAGTAGAGTTGATTTGATAATTGTTTGAGAAGAATATAAAAGTAAACAGTATAGTAAAATAAAGGAAGAACTGGTATTTGAATAACGTGCAAACGCTACGCTCGTAATATTATATAAATATTGCTAGAAAAACTTTCCAAAATTTGTGACACACGTTTTTCGCAAATTTTTCATCAATTTTTCAGATGTTTGCTCTTCCACAAGAATTTTTATACACAGAACTCAAGGAATGTGTAAATAATCGGTTCGAAGAAGTTTCCGAGAGTCTGTAACACTTTATGTAATAGAAACTGGTCCTACGAAAGTTCATTAAAAATTGCGCAATATTATATGCAAAAATATAAAATTGCTACAAAAAAAAAATTAATTCTCGGCAAATTTTTAAAAGTTTTTATTTTTAAATTGCACTACTAACCGGTTACGTCTTTTTAGTTTCCAATAGTTTACTCACACACCTCGATTGCTACTCTTTCATTAAATTAAAAAAAAAATCTGAGACAAATCAAAATCGTGTGGAGGATATTACCTTAACCTTTCCCACCTCTCCACCCGACCAAAGAGTGTGCAGAAAAAAAAAACACGAAAACACAAAATTATACGATTGCTGAAGGATTACCCATGCTATCTTTGAAAATACACATCCCAGAGGAGCATTCCATTGAAATCGAGATTTTATCATTTCTATGCATACAAAGGAGCCAACAATGTGACTTTTTAGTGTAAATCTCTTTTTAGAGTTATTGTACTCATGATGATAGTATATACCCGAAGGTATAAAGGATCCGCACTAAGGCAAATGTGCAGACAAAACCATTCCCATGTCATTCGCCCTCGTTACTTTTTATCTTCGGCGAGTATCTTATCATCGCGTTTGTTATGCACAATGCGTACAAGGTTAAGTGATGAGCTTTGTGATGTTTGCCTAGAGGAAAAACATCTCATTCGAACATTTCGCTCAAAATCTCTTGAGTGTCTACTACATAACTGTAGTCTATATATGTACACATCGACAACTATGGATACCAAGTATAAGGTGTAGGGTTTCTCATTAAAACCGTCATCTAGTGCTAAAGCGAAGCTATTTCATGGAGGATGAGAATCTCAGCATAGAAACTGATGCTTAATCAACAAAAATGTAGATGACTACAAGTTGATTACCAGAATATGTAAACAGAAACATTATTTTTTTTTTCAACCATATCGATGGAATAATACAGAATGAAAATAACCAAACGACGCCGCCGCGATGCCTAACTGATGCTGTCATGTTATATAGATATTGATTTAACGTAGATAAAGAACTCCTGAAATCTGAGTTTCCTTTTAATTTTCCCAAGAATCCATAGGCACGTATTTGTTATAATTTAAACGTTTCCGCACTGCGTTGATCCTTAAATATCAACGTAGTCGAGTAAAAGCGGTGGCTTGGGTTTATATGTATGTCATAAAGCAACGGAACCCTCCTTGAGTTGTAATACTTAAACTCAATTAACTCGCATCAATCAACTTAACACGACTGAAGGGTACTTAACCGGTGTATGAGGGTGCAATATGTTTAATAAATTTCATCATTAATGATGATAATATGTTGTTATTGCTCTTATCAGGTTATCCGTTAATGAACCTCGAGAGATGCATCCGCAACGATTTCCGATCTGCTAATATCCGGCTGGCATCAGCTTATTTTTTTTTTTTATTGATGGCTGCTTAATGAGTTTCAATCTTGTTGATGATGGCTTCATTTTTTATTTCCAACCACCCATAAAATGTGCGGGGAAAATATTTTTATATTTTTTTCGTATGCAATTTACATCATGGAGGGAAACACACACAACACAGAGGGAAAGTTACTTTCACTCTTCGAAAGGTAGGCATAGGTGGTATTTACCCTATCAATCGGATTCAGCTGATTTCGGTCGACACAACATTATGAGCGTAATTAACTCTAAATTACTGAAATTTTCAACCCATTTGGGTTTTTGTATTTTGTTTTGTTCTTTTTTTTACAACTCATCAGTGGAGGAGAGTTTTTTTTTGTTTGTTAATAATTTGAGTTTTTATCATAACAAATCAAAAGTCGTGTTGACAACACAGGTGTGCGATTATTAAAATAATAATTGTGGAGGTTATTAAACTTGCATATCATACAGGGTGGCCTGCAAGTTGTTGGGAATATTTTGTACTTAGTTAAAAATGAACATCTAATTTTCGACCTATTTCTAATTTTTGACTTGACCGAATCTAACAAGTGTGGGTTCGATTCCCGTCCACGGGAAAATAAATAATTTTCGATTCCCGTCCGCGGGAAAATAAATCTAATTTTACTTTTTATTGCAATATAGAAAGTTAACCTTTTCAGATAAACGCAATGTTTGATATTTTTTATCTATTAAATAGTAGACCAAGGGGGTGGCACATATTTTAGGGCGATTCTTATATTTCTGTCTAAATTATATATAAAAAATTGATTGAACAATGTTGTAATGAACAGAAACAAAGTAATGAATTTAACAAAAACTACGTGGTGACCCCGGCGCGGCGCGGCGGTCCGACTCGCGGTTGACATTTTCAAGCTTAATCAATGAAAAAAGGAATTGGCAATGTCTACATAAAGATACGTCGCTTTGTGGTAAAAATTAGAACTGCTAAAGAAAGTACTTTTTAAAGTCTGAGTCAGATTGAAAATTTTAAACACGCAAGATGTAATTAGAATAATGATTCTGTTCAAAACATCTCTGGACCGTCGATAATACAAAAATTGTTTGAATTGATTAAGACATTGCATGTGAAAATTCCAGGGTTCGAAAATAAACAAAGTGAAACAATAAAACAAGATAACTAGAATGAAGATAAGCAAACATATTTATAAGGAGAGGATTTCTAAAGAAGAGATAAATAATAATAATTCTTTATTTGGCTAGGTACAAAGATACATATGCTATCTTAGATTGTACAAATTGCAGTGGTTAGATAAAAATCTTCAGTACTACAAAACAACTACGAACTAAGCAATTCAAAATAGAGAAAAAAAAAACAAAAATAAAAATCAAAAGATATAATCATGTAATGGAAGTAGTAAAATAAATAAAGAAAAAAACAAAGAAAAGAGTAGTAAAGACTATAGACTAAAACTAACAAGTGAAAAAGCTACAATTGGTCTAAGACCAATTCTATGATACCCTAGATGAATGCCCGTATGAAATTTCGTATGGTCACCCATTTGAGCAATTTTGATTTTTTGCATTGGTTTCTAGCATATATTACTAGAACGGCTCGTCGGACAGAAAAAATGATTATAACCAATTTTATAGGATTTCTTATTCTGAAGAAGTTTTTAGTACAATAAAAATGTCTAGGACTGATCGTTTGCAAAGTATATGTACAAAACCAAAATTATTATAGGGCAACACCAAGAAGGGGTTGCCCGATTTAGCCCATTTTTAAATTTCATTTGCTATTACTATGAAAACACAATGTACCAAATTTCAGCTTTCTATGTCGACGTGTTCTCAGGTAGTGTCCAAATATATAGTGGAAAACGAAATTTTTGTGGCAACCCCACGAAGGAGTTGCCCGATTTGTCTCATTTTCGAACTTAATTTTACTTTTTTTTTTTTAATGTACGTGTACAAAATTTCAGCTTTCTAAGTGAACGCGTTCTCGAGTTATCGTGCGCACGGACGGACGGACGGACGGACAGACGGACATGCAAAAATCAAAATAACTTTTAATTTTATGCGGGGGTGTCCAATCCATTTTGCTCTACCATCATTATTTCTGTGCGTTACAAACGGAATGACAAACTTAGTATACCCTATAGATTTCATCTAGGGTATAAAAATAGCGTACAAGAGAGAGAAAAAAAATAACAAAGACATCAAATGTGCGTCACCATTACTAAACAGAAAGGCCTGCTAGTTTAATGAGCCTACAAAAGTTACTGTTGGAAGCTGTGCGCTGAATGATGCTTGGCAGCTGATTCCACCTACGGGCGCACTGAACGAAGAAAGAGCGCTCACCATATTGACTCTTGCATCGAGGAATCAAAAGGTTCTCATGTCTGGTCGACTGCAGGAACTGTAGCTTCTCAAATAAGTACACCGGATTCTTAAGGTAAATAAGCTTGTGCAGAAATGTCAGGCTGCGAAAAGTGAAATAAGTCTATAAATTGCAACCCAGAAGAGAGCTTGCATATAATGAGATGTGGCTATTTCTAGGCAATTTGTAAGTATATCTAATCACATCATGGAATGCTACGAGTATTTTTCTCCGGCGGACTGAGTCAAGAACTGGGAAGATTATGCTGGCAAAAGTAAAATGTGGAATAACTAATGTTTTGACTAACCGCTGACGCAAACTAAGCGAGAGGATAATAGACTTGAGCTAGAGCTGTCTCAAACAGCCATATATTTTCCCTAATGTCCTTTTAATGTGGTTGCAACAAGAGAACTTCGAATTAAGTTCAACGCCCAAATTGATGACAGAGTTCCTATAATGGGTAGCACTGTTTAATAGAATGGGAGGAAGCATAGTTGAGTCAATGCCATTTCTGTAAATAGCTAGGCAGTTTGATTTACTTGGATTAAATGCTAAACTATTTTGTAATGACCACTCATGAATGCGTTGTAGATCATCATTAAGTCGACATACACAGTCCTCCATTAATCCTATTGGTCTGCTGAGATAAATTTGCACGTCGTCCGCATAGAGATGTATAGAGGCATCCAGCACTACGTCAGGAAGATCATTGATATATAGACAGAACAGTAGAGGCCCCAGTATGGATCCCTGGAACAATTTGGCTACGTCCTTGCAAAAAGTTATTTATCAGCTTAATAGCAGACGAAGAGAATAAGAGCGGACTTGCTAATTTTGTTATTAAATGTGAGTGATTTATGGAGTCAAAAACTTTGCTAAAGTCAAGCAAGACAAGTAATGTAAGGCAGCCCTTATCTAGGGACTGGTGTATATCAGAAGTTACCTTCAATAATGCAGTCTCGCAACTATGAGAAGGACGGAATCCTGATTGTAAAGTTAATAACATAGAATATCTATTTATATAATTCATGATTTGCGAATACATCAGCTTTTCAAAGATTTTATTTAGAAAGCAAAGCTGGCTGATTGGACTGAAATCTTCCATATGTTAAGCTGTGGACTTTTTTGGAATTGAAAGAGCAAGAGCCTCCATCCAGCGCGTAGGAAACTGTGAAGTTGTAAGACAGTAATTAAATACATGCGTAAGAACTCGCATTATTTCCGGAGCAATTAATTTAAGGAATTTAGGTGGTAACTCGTCCGATCCTACAGCATTTGACTTAATCGCAGGTAATGCTGATAACACTTCAACTTCATCAACGCAGCAAAAGGCATAACCATCAACAGAGAAGTCATCTATCATGGGACTGACGTTGGGTGCCTGAGATGAAGAAGCTGCGGTTGATGCAAAAAATTTATTAAGCTCATCCGGATCAATATTTATCTAAGATGATTCCTGACCGAATACGCCCCAGTTGCGAATATTCCTCCATAAAGTTTTAGGAGGAAGATTGGTGTTCAATTTATCTCTGAAATAGTCACTCTTTAGAATTAAAGTTCTAACTCTGTTGCGGACCTTTTCGGACCTGGAAAGCATCACGGGACTACGTGTCTGTCTGTATCGACCAAAAAGAAAATCTCTCAGCCATAATATGACGAATCTCACTAGTTTACCATTGACATTTGGAGGACTTAAGACGAAAACTGCGAATTGGAACGTAATTGTTATAAAGACAAGTCAGTGTTTGTAAGAGAGAGTCGACTTTCAGATCAATAGAGTTGGATGTGTAAGTGGCATCCCAAGTCAATCCTCGGCACTCAGAACAAAAGCCAACATAATCAAAATGCTTAAAATCACGATAAGTAATGACCGGATCATTTGACAAGGGTAGAGATAAATCCTATCGAACGATTTTCTTACTTCAAGAATCAATTCAACTAAAATACGGTGTGCATTATATCGATATATCGATATTTTTCATTATAGCTCTGAATACAAACAAAAAGTTGCCTAGCGAATTCCAATATTAATTTAAGCTTAATGTCAGATTAATACGAGTTTGTACCAGTCCTTCCCTCTAGAACCTAGGTGCTAAACCTGAATATGATTTAACTTGTGTCATGCATTCCTGACTAGATAAATAATTTGATGATGGCTGAGTGAAAGCGCTAGGATTACCTTTTTCTTCATCATAAGTACTACATACAGGTTCAACTATCTAAATATGCAAAAATTTAAAATCGACAAACAACAGAAAACATCACTTACTTTTTCGCTTCCACAAAAATTTGGACTAGCTGAAGTACGGCAAGTAGTAGCACTTATATCATTACTCATTTCCTGTTGAAGCTTTCCTGTATAACAGAAGCGGGAAACGTATTTGCTGCTGTTTATTATTATTAATGTTAAGGCCTTGAATTTGAACAACCTTGTGTTTAGGATTCAAATTACTATGTCGGTTCGTTGCGTTTCTGCTTGTTTTTAATGAATACCCGTACAATCTTCACGGGGCAGGATTTGGGGAAATATCACACGCAAATGCTCAAAACAAGACACAATTTGTAAATACAAATCCGAGCAAGGAAGTACCAAAAATAATGAAGCATTTCAACATGGAAGATGTAAACGCGGGGAAACCTTATTATCAATGCATTGCACAAATGACTAATTGACAATGGTCTTGTTCCTATATGGAAAAGAAGTATGGAACTGCTATATCATCATAAAGCACAGTACTATACATATGTACCGTGTTTACCGTATTATACTGTGACTTTTGGTTTAGGGTTTAACATGTTTTTTATAAGTTGAAAACAAATAGTTTTACATGCTTTTTATACCCTAGATGAAAGCTATAGGGGGTATACTAAGTTTGTCATTCCGTTTGTAATGCACAGAATTAATGATGCTAGAGAAAAATGGTTTGGATTTGGACACCCACGCATAAAATTAAAAGTTATTTTGATTTTTGCATGTTCATTCGTCCGTCTGCCTATCTGTTTGTCTCTCTGTGCGTACGGTAAATTCGAGAGCGCGTATACTTAGCGAGTTGAAATTTTGTACACGGACTTTAAAAAAAAATCAAAACTTACTTAAAAAATTAGACAAATTGGGCAACTCCGTCGTGGGATTGCCATACAAAAAATTTCGTTTTCTACTGCAGCATTCTCAGATTTATTTAAACCAATAACCAATGAGTTTAAACTTTAAGCAAATAAATTTATACCTTGAACAAATGATTTTAATCCAACCCTTAACAAATAAATTAAAACCTTGAACGAATGATTTTAAACCCTTAACAAATATATTTAAACCCTTAACGAATGAGTTTTAACTATTAATAAAACGACTTAAACCTTTAGCAAATATATTTAAACTTTTAACAAATTTATATTTAAAATATTTTATTTCAACTTAAGTAAGCATTTCATACAATTTTTTTTCTCAAATTTTGGGTGCATATATCCATCCATTATAGAGCTGGAACAGTCATTAGGTGTGATTTCTTGCAGGCTATCTTCGATCACTGAAAGAAGAATATGTCTCTACTCATGTCACCTAAAACTAAACGATTTTTCGATAGGGTTTAACACAGGCGAGTAGAGTAAAAAGTCAAAAAGTTTAGTTTTACATTCGTGGTTTTAATATTCATTTTAGAAGATCAAAAAGGGGCACCCCTGCACAAGTTATAATTCCAGCAGAGCGTGGCAAAAACGACGAACTTATTTCTGCGATAAGTAACCAAGGAATTGCAATTTCTTCTTGCAATTCCGATAGGCTTTGTCTATTTCTGCGCGAACTTGTTGAAAAATTGCAAAGAAATCCATCGATCAGTGACGCATATTTAATTATGGATAATGTGAGAATACACAAAACACAACAAGTTCGCCTATGCTAACTCCTATCGAAAAATCGTTTTCTAAAGCGAGGGCACATGGGCGTTCATTTTTAGGTAGTATCAGTAGGGAACACAATCTTCTCTCAGTGATCGAAGATAGCCTGCAACAAATCACACCTAATGACTGTTCCAACTCTATAATGGATGGATATATGCACCCAAAATTTGAGAAAAAAAAATTTAATGAAATGCTTACTTAAGTTGAAATAAACTATTTTAAATATAAATTTGTGAAGAGTTTAAATATATTTGCTAAAGGTTTAAGTCTTTTTGTTAACAGTTGTACTCATTCATTAAGGGGTCAAATATACTTGTTATGGGTTTAAAATCATTTGTTCAAGGTTTAATTTTATTTATTAAGGGTTTAAAATCATTTGTTTAAGGTATAAATTTATTTTTTAAAGAAGAATGAGAACAATAAAAACTCAAGAAATGAAATGAGTTTTCATTGCACATAACCAAAATCAAACAAATAGCACAGATGGTAGGAAAGTACCAATAATTGGAGTGCTACAACATAACAAGCATTTAAACTACAAATTACCATGCAAACATATATGTGATTAGTGAACATTTCAGGTGAGAAAACACCCACACCAACCTCAAACCCAATAAAAAACACAATAAATGCTATACATTACCTGTCGTACAGAGTATCCAACGATGAAAAAACAGCATACACCACTCAAAACACTATTTAATTAATAAAAAACACCAATAAACAACGCGCGTTTGACTCTTTTCGAGAGTTGAGAACACGGCGAAACTTCATATTTCCACGATAATTTAAACGTCACATCGGGGTAAAATCACTATGCGATTTTAATGGCCGCGTTCGTTTCGCGATATTTTTCGCGCAAATCGCATAAATCGCGATACTTATAATTTACATTTGCACTAACGAGTGCGAAAGGGAAGCAAGGCACGAGCGAGACAGAACAGCGAAAGTCTTGAGAGGAATTTGGTGGAATGAACCGAAAAATGGCGTGTCGATAAAGTAGATCAAATTTACGAAAAAATCAGTTAAAATTAATAAAACTAATAACAGATCTTTATGGGAAGGATGCCAAAAGATGCAAAATGCATTTTGGCATATATAAATAATAATCTAAAATCCTAATAAAGTCATAAAAGTTATATTTCGAAGATTTCACTTTATGGATAGTGAAATCGGGACAAATTCTTCTATGAAAGGCGCGTCATTCCTTCATTCGCTCTCACATGCCAAGCATAGTTTTCTAGTTCATGCAAAGTTAACATCAAGATCTTACGTGTTTTTGTGGCTTTGGACTTGCAATTTTTTTCTGAAATTTTTTCATCGGTTCCACTTGTAAATTTTGGAAGGAAGAATCTGGCTCCAAATTTCGTGCAAATTTTCGAGATTTCTGCACGGATCAGCAACAAGCTTTCAAAATAGGAAATTTTATTTCACAAATATTTATCAAAAAGGTATATTTTTTATTGATTTTTTTACCAATTTGAGGTTATGGGACAAATCTAATTGCATGCCACAAGGGTATAATTCTTGGTCATAAATAACATAAACAAATTGATTATTAATAACTAATGAAACTCCTTCCTTTTCAGAATAAATTTTAATAAATACATTAAATTGTAAATTTTATTGTTTTTTGAGATTTTGTGAAAAACATGCCTATATGGCATATTTTGCAAATCATGCTCAGACAATAAAATTTAAATAGAGTAATTGTTTAAGTGAAATAATTAATTGTACAAGTAAATATTAATTTTCCTGAAGTGAAGTATATAGTTAAATAAATAAGGCTTGAATTAGATTGCACGTAGAATGAATTAAAAAACGCACGGGTTTTGTCATTGAATTAAAGAAATATATTTGAGTAATTTTTACATTTGTTGAAGTAAAACAATTTTGAGTTGTGCTAAATTTAATAAGGGACCATCTCAGTGTAAATTTTTTGAAAAACCGTTTTTTGTCTCATCTTGAAGTTCATATAGTTGTGCGTGTTCTGTCAAATTTTTAAATTAAAATTCGCATTATTACGGTCGCTACAACCTCTCTTAGAAAACGAGGATTGGATAAGGCGACGCGCGTCATTTTTTTTGTTCCGTCCTTAACGGCACATCCCTACTTAGAGTTCTTACCTGCTCTTCTATAACCGAAATAGCAGAATGGTCAAATACGTCAGTTCCGTGTTGTTATTCAGAATGGATTTTGTATGGAGCTGGGATGTCCGATATATTGTAAGTACACAATTTATGTAAAAATAACCCTCCTTCCAACTTTAAACGCCCTTCTTACAAACGGTGTCAACTCTCAGAGGGATAGTTTTCAAGTTATCAACTTGAAATTTTTACGGAAGTTTCTTTACTTCATTCTTTATGTCCCTATGGAAGTTTTGTTTTTTTTTTAAATCTTCCTATTTTATCACACGAAAAACTGTTGAAAAACAGGGCTAAATTTCGTACTCTTTCCTCAAGCCGTCGCCATTTTGTCAAATTTCAAAACAAAACAAAAGCCTCCATAGGGATATATCGGCTTCTCTACAGATTAATAATCAACTTAATTTTTTTCGTTCTGATGCAAACTGCGGCCACAACCGTGGACACCATTTCCTACCATTTTTTTAACTCACTTTTTAAAGTAATTACTATTAACAAGTAAAAATAAATAAAAACTAATGAAAAAAATATTTTTGTATTGCTAAATAGTGGTCTTATTCGTAAAAAAAATCATCCCGATCCCCCCTTCGTATGCATCCGAAAAAAAATCGCGAAAATCGACAATCTTTTGGGTGATTACACTGAGATGGTCCTTAAATATAGAATTAGTTAGCGCTACTACAGTATTAATATCTAAAAATTAAAGTGAATGATAACCAATCGATATCTCTCAATCGCTACACTACACACCACCATTTTGATTTTCGGAACAGCGTAAATTGTGGTGTGTAAACGCAACTCAACTAATGTCAATTATTGAAATTGACTGTTGACTTGGTTTATAAACGCAGCCCACTATATGTCAATTATAGGAACTGACATCTACTGTAAATTGGAATTTGTTCGGTTAAACAACTGTTTTTGCTTTTATAGCGATCGCACGTGCTTCCGTCTTTCTATTATTCGCGTGCAAAAATCGGCAGCACCCGGCTTGTTACGTAATTTATTTGTTTTCGTTATAACAATTTAGTAAATACGAGCAAATGAGTTAACGACGATTTCAAATTGAACATTTGCTGTTAGATGGCGATATTATTGGTGGTGCAAGTAATAAGGACGAGAAAGGCATTTATGTTGATCAGAATAACCAGCGTAACCATGAAATTTACGATTTGCACGATTCTAAATCGCAAGAAGAAGGGTTACTATGTTCAGATAAGGACACTACAATATTGTCGTGGCTCAATATTCAATTCGGTGTGGTTGTGACATCATGACTTTAGCTAGAAGCAGGTGTACGACTAACTAAGCAGTTTGCAGTATCTAAGCATTTTACTTCGCACAATTAAATGCTTGGCGATTATGAATTGTTTATTAAAAAACTGTTGCATACACTGTTGTTGTAATTAAGCATTAAGCCAGGGCTAAGTAATTCACTTCCCATAGCGAAATGCTCAGCTGGGCTTACTGTTTGTTTACTAACAGTATTGGGGTCTCCAGCTGACGGCAGGGACTGATGTAATATTTTGCGATTAATTGCAAGGTATTGCACTGGTCACTAGGTCAGAGTCGCGTCCGCCTGTAAAGATTCTAACAGGTGACCCGACTTGGCGAGTGGATCAAGTTGCTCAGTTGTGTTTTGGCGATTATGAGTTATTACGCGAGTGTTTATTTGGGGACACGATAATATTGCTGAAGATACGGACACGTCAGCGAGTGAATCTTGCAACGGGGAATCTATGCCAAGAGATAGAAACTATTTTGGCAAGAACAAATTTCACTGGTCTTCCATTCCACCTATGGTGGCTAGAAGTAGAAGGAGAGAACACAAAATATTGAATCATCAACCCGGGTTTTGTCCGATCGGCAATATCACACATATGTAAATAATGGGTGCCTCAGCTTGTTTTGATGAAATGCTGGTGGCTTTTCGTGGTAGATGCAAGTTCAAAATCTTTATCCCTAAAATACAAAAATTATGTGTATTACCGCTGCAAATATAGGTTATTTACATAATGCATATATTTTTGTCGGTAGAGATTTGGATGGAAAAAATTTACCGAAAGGGTTCCAAAAATTCAAAAAACCACTCATTCCGCTCTGAATCTAGCTAAAGACCTAGTCTCTCTAGTCGGCTCGCAGACCAATATAATTGCAGACAATTGGTTCAACTCCATTGAACTAATAAATGAGTTGAATAAAAAAAAGCCTTACATTTGTTGGAACAATCAAAAAGAACAAAATAGAGACATTCCGAAAGATTTTTTGCCATTAAATACAAGTCCTGCGAAGGCATCGATTTTAGCATATACTAAGAATATAACAATAATATCTTATGTTCACATAAAGAATCTGTCGGTAGTACTTGTATCGAGTATGCACCATGACTTAACAATTCATAATAATACCAAAAAAAACAAAGTGATAATAACGAAAACAAGTTCGGAGTGAATTTATTAGATCGATCGATGTTTTAAAAAATTATAACTCTGTTCGGCCTTCTCGTAGATGACCGACACGTTTATATTTTATTGTATCATTGACTTAAGACTTAATGTCTTGAGAAATGTCACGGAAATTTTCGTGAGACCGCAACTGCTAAACAATCGTCACATTGCCCGTGAACTACGTTTGGACATTTAGCGAATGTTACATATAACCTAAACAGTACCAGAAGTAGAAGAAAAGTTCGGAAACAGAAGGACATACAGCACATGTAATCCAAAGAAAAGAGAAAGACATTCTATGTTTATTTTATTTGCAAAAATTAATATCATATGTTGTCATAAAATGTGTCACTATATTGTCGTGAAAAATTGTGCAAAAGAACATGGTGCATTTTTATTACAGCATTTTCTTAATTTTTATGGTTTTATCCTATATGTAAATAATGATCTCTCTAGGTGCCCAAAATACATAAAACATTTCCAAAAAACTTTCATTTTGCTACATTGTCATGTTATGAAGCAAACCTCCGATTTTGGTGAAATTTCCGAATAATATTTTTTTTTTAACTATAACTCATGGAGGTAGATTTTTGTTTTTTATTAAGTAAAAGTTTGAAGTGTCTGCTTTATTTTGCATTTTTTAAATATCTTTCTCTGAATTATTTATGAAAATTAATTACTGCTACAATTAAGTGCTCACAAAGACCGCACCCGGCCTGTACTGCTACGAAAAAACCAGCCCACTAGTAGAGGGTTAAAAGGATAGAAGAATAACCTTTTCATAGTGTCCGTGAACCTAAAGTAGCATCTTTAAAAACACATCAAATTGACGTCACCACACCGATATTTAAACCGTAATTCACCTCACCAGTTGAAGGATAATACTTACAATGATATCCTCTAAAATAATCGTAAGAATTTATGTCAAGGCTCAGAGTTATACACAGTTCTTAAAGAAAATGTTTTTTTTTTCAAAGAAAAGTTCAGGTCATTTCTCGCTATGCTGAATTCTCCTGGTAGAATTCTACATGAAATCTTTGCTATTGTTTTCAGGCCAGTTTTCATGATTTCCATGGAGATTTCCACTGATTCGAGATACTTTTCTTCCTAAGCTCACTAATACTGCAGTGCAAAATCCTGTTATCGAGGGAAGACTTTGGTTTTGCTTTCTCGATAAATGCTTGTGATCCTATAAGAGCGTACTGAACTGGGATGCATTAAAGTCCATAATTTTTTTTCCTTGCTTTCATGTGGCATTTTTTCTTTTTTCTCTTGCAGTTTTCCGTTTTTTTATTTATCTCTTCTGTGTGACGGTATCTTCTTGCATAACATACATTTCTCTTTAGGTTGCGCTATTTAAGTTTGTTATTTTCTTGAAATAAAAAGTTTTATTTAGAAATGGAGGTTTATCCGGTTATGGAAAAGGAGATTTTAATGCACAAATGATGGTTTTGTACATTTGAAAAGGAAATTCGTATTGAGAAGAAAACACTCTGCTGTAAAAGTTGAAATTCTGTTATATTAATTTGAGTTTTATTTGAGCTATGCATTTATTTGATAAAAACAAGCATTAAATTCGTCATTTAGAAGTAGGCTAATTAAGTGCTTTGTAACGTACAAATAGACTGAATACTTATCTATGTTTAAATTGCATTTACACTGAGGCGCACTAAGTGCCTTGTGACATAAAATTACGAAGCACATGCCTAAAATCAGTTTCAACTTTAATGCATGTTTACACAGACACTTGAAGTAACTTAGTACTTCATGAAAAGTCTGGGTACTTCATGAAATGTAGACATATAGTGTAACAGTTTCCGCTTATGTTATGAAACTATGAAGAGTAATGTACTTTGGACGTGAAGTCCAGACTACCAGCATGATCTGACAGATCACTCGGTGGACATCGGCTATTGGCGGAGAGTGTGGGGAGGTTCCACGAAAACCTGCCGCTCTGCCACCAGCCAAATACAAAAAAAATTTCGTGCCTGCAAACCAAAGCCGTTACACACACTCAGTCCGGAAGGAACCTGTACACTCCTTACCACTTACTTAGTTGGAAGCGCAGATGTTCTGCTTCCATCGCCCCGTTATCCTAACCACCCTGCGATACTGTGGGCGATATGACACATTGTCCCTGATACGACCTGAAGCGAGCAGAGGAGTAGCGAACCTAGTCGACCTTCACGTCAAGAGGGCTCCGGGAGAGTGATTGGAGAATTGACAACTTATTGCGGCATTACGTTATAATAACTTGTTTTTCTTTCTTTATTTAACATTTGACTCAGAGCAACAATGCTATCTTAATTGATAATAGTCTACAAATGACGCCTTCTTAATATATTGCCTGGATAATATTATGTTTTCAGGAGGCCCTGTCAGTAGGATGATTATTGACATTAGCCATACTTGCTCGTTTTCAAAAATTAGTCCTCTAATACCGAACCAAAATAAGATTTCTTTTCCAGGTGAGTTTTCAGCGACATATAAAATGACCCTGGATACTTACTATTTATTTAAAAAATTTAGAATGTTTTTCTTTAGACGCAGCCCAAATAATGTTCCTTTTTTCAGGATAAGCTTCTAGCAACATAGCCAGTAACTTCCCAAGGGAAAAAAGAAGACAAACAGCACTGGTCTCTCAACCACGATTGTTGTGGCATGCAACGTACAAAGTACAATAGCCTTACATAAAATATTTATAGGCTAACCATGAAATCAATAAACAATATAATAATAAAAGAAAATGTTGCTTTGACTTACATTTTAACCCATGATCCCTCGAATGAGCTCCCTGGAGGCGGATAGGTTACTTTGACGAGGCTGAAACTTTCTAAAGTATTTATCAAAATTCACCAGCTCTCAGACCAGTTACTTATTGGCCGAGTAAGAACTAGCCCCTCTGAGATTCAAGTTAGTTAAGTTTAACTTCATGAAATGTCAACCCTGAAGCGGTACCGTTCTAATATGCTTTATCCACAAATTTCTCTCATTGAAGTTAGAAATGATTCTAATTTAACGAAATGATGCTCAAGTTTTAGCTTCGGAGGAATCTATCGAGTATGTATCTTAACTAAAAAATTGTTTTCTTTTCATTCATGATTTGAACTTTTAGGTTCTTTAGTTCTGACCTAGTGTCTCATTTTCCTTTATAAGTGCTTTATCATGTATTTTATTTTCTAATTAAAAAGGTTGAAATCTTATTTTAGTTCATTGGTCTATTCTAAACCTATCTTTGTGGTCTCTATGCAATCTCTATTTAATTTAATTATATGATTTACGTCCTTTAGTTACAGAATCATAACCTTATACTTCACATTTTTCTTCACATGTGCCTTATCCTACAGCTTCCTATCCAAAACAAAATTCTATTTTAGTTAAACTTTGCCCAAATTCTAGTTTAGTGGACTCTATGCAATATCTATTTAAATTAATTGTACAAAAAGAAAATTTTATATATTGTGGTGCTCATTAACTCAGTCTTACGCCTCCCGCCATCACCAAACCGTCGCTATTTCTGTGCTCGATCGCACTATAACATGATTATCCTGGATGGGACAATTTGCTACCTTCATTCCTTGCTTTTAACCTTGATTTTCTGCTCATAAATTCCAGCTGGTATAACGCCGGCCGGAATGTAATTTCCGATTTTTAACTATACACAGAACGTGGTCCAGATTGTTCCTAGGCTACCTTCCTTTTTCTCCCCGTTCTATTTCGAATTAATTAATTGATTTTTCTTGGCTAATCAACACCGACGTTTAGTTTTTTTAAAAAAATCCTTTCTGACTACTTTTTACTCGCGTAACAAACAGAAAAATTAAAAATTTCTTTTTCACTCAAATTGGTTCCTTCTCGAAAAAAAGCTATCCTTTTTTCTTTTCTGCAACACATCCTCCACCAAAAAAACAAACTTCTTCTTCCTGTCATCAAACTTGCCTTCTTTGGCAGCGCGGATGTCATTTTTTGTCATGTTCGGTGAGTATAGACGCTCCGTCCATATAGCAGCAGGCTGCGCTTACACGACGCAACTAGCAGCAGCGTAGCATATTGCTGCCTGCACTTAATAACTTTTTACACGAAATTTCTGAAATTTTTAGTCACTTCATGAAATGCTACAAGCCTTTACGACGATAGTGTAATACCAACCGGCATAACCGAACGGTAGGAGAGATATATGAGCGATGAGGGGAGATCACACCCAGGCCTGCGAGACACCCATACACATACGCTCACACACGAGCGAATCGAACACACAGCCACAAACGCAAGCCGCCGATTTGTTACTTACCAATAATTTTCGGGAATCCGGATTTATTTCGAAAATTTTCCTGTGTTTCGTCAATTTTATAGTTATTTGGCCATGTAATAACCTCTTCCGAGAGATCGCTTAGTAATTTCGTCACATGGATTGTTATTTACTTAACTGTGGAAAGAGACAGATCAAAGCGAACAGATATGTCTTTATAGGAACAGGCTCCATAGCTAGTATATCACAGGAATATAATATAAGGATATGTTTTCGTCCCCACAGCCTTTTATCGGTGCGTACCTTCGTGAACATAAGATTGGCTCTTTCAAATCTGTTTGATAACTTTTCAAATATTTGTCGATTAACTCAAAAGTGTCGTATAAATTCTTCACTTTGTTGGAGGCACCAATATGAGCAAAATCTCAACCTCATCATCATCATCCCTTATGATAATTCGCTATTGTTGTAAAATTTTCATTTTCAGCTTTTCTTCCTCAGTGGTTATCTCGCTAAGACACAATGTGAGCGACACGACATAAACGCTGTAAAAACGCTGTCAATTTGGTTCTAATAACATTGCTGTGTATGGTATAAAACACAACGCTGATGACATCGTTCAACGTTGTCGTCGAACTTATATTAAAATTTAAATTTGTCGCACGTATAATTTTGGGTTGCGCTCATATTTATTATTATACGTTCATTGCAATTATATTTATGACTTGATAGATTAAAAATCAGCAAATAACAATGCCGTGGAAGATATCAAAGTTAGTTGAATAAAAAATGGAAGAAAAATTTTATTGATGTGGTAAAATGCCACCGTATTATACAAAAAAAAAAAGCCGAATAGAAACCCAACTCCGGCTGAGTTTTAAAGAACTCTTGGACACACCTTCTTCTTCTATGTTGGTTCACGACGGCCACACATGCTACTTTAACAATCTTTTATAATTTATTCGTTGAAATTTTTTCTGTTTTTAATTTAGAACACAAATAACAGAATAAATTTAATTGGGGAATTACAGCTCTTGTCGCACTCGTGTCGCTTCCATTGTATTTTCACGGACGTTTTTTACGGCGTTTTTGTCGTGTCGCTCACATTTTGTTTTAGCCTTAAGTCTTGGCTACTGCCCTTCTTGCAGCCACAATAACTAGCAAGTGTATGTCTCTATCAAAAACTGTAAATTTAGTAAACCTATAGAATTCACTTCTGACTTCACTTCACTCTAATCGTATGAGTTAGTGATTGAGTAGCCTTCGAGAAACAATTCATTCTGTCACATCGCTTATTTTATTGAAATAAAAAGTTTATTTAATTATATTGAAACATTTGTATTCTTTTTTACTCAATCTTGAACCCGCTAATACAACGCCACAGGCCTCATTTTTGAAAGCAACTTTACTTCATATTTCATAATACGAGGCTAAACGCTGAAAGTTGTGAAAGATGTGTCATCCGGAATTTAATCCTGATTAAGAATTAGAACTTTTTCATTTTTAGTATTTTGGAAGTAAAAAAACAAGGATATGATATAGACTTTCTCGTCAGCAATGGAAGGAAAAGTTCACTCCATGGTTTATACAAAAAATTCTAAACAAGACAAGAAATGTACATATAGTGTGCAATATTTCGATGGTTGGGGGGGCGTTACACATTTGGAAAGGCATGCTGCTCGCGACAGCTATAAAAAAGCAATTAGAAGCTCTCCGAAGCTGCTAAACGGTTAGAGATTTTCTTACGTAGGTATACATATATGCAGCTGAACACAATTTCCCACTTAAAGTTTTAGATAATTTATACTTGTGTCTTAAGAGCGTCAAAACTGCTGCTAAATTAGTTAAAAAGTTAGCCTTGATTGAATAGAATAAAAGGACAAAAAATAGTGAAGTTCTTAGGAAATTCACGTTTAATTTCAGAAATAACCAGGTATCAATACCGCTCCTTCATTATAGATAAATGTACAGATATTGCAATTAGTAAATATCTAGCGATCACAATACGATTTCGTGATTAATTTTAGATTCATATACGCAAAGTATTTGAAACAATTCCTAATGTGTTGAAAGAAAATTGTATTGCACTCAAAATATGATTCGATTTACTGCCGATAATTGTTCCGTGATAATGGGGTCGAATAGTGGAGTTCAGGCAGACCTAAAAAATGTATTTCATCACTTGTTTAAAAATAATTATAAATGCCATATTATCAACTTAATTTCATCAGACACATCATCTTGTTTACCTAATTAAATCACCGCTTCTACAATTAGTCAAGCAGAAAGACGGATTTCATAGCTTTTTAGGAATATTTCCAATCGGAAATACACATTATTCTAAGATATTGCAAAACACTTTGGTTCTTCATGCAAGCTGCAATTGATCGGTTTAACAGATATTGAAATTGGATATCAAAATGAAAACTTTCAATTGATTTCGATAAGTTTTCATAACTCTCTTATAAAATTGTTCGTAGGTACTACTTATTCCTATCCTTCGTTTGAAGGATAATAAAAAAATAATGTCAAGCTAGAAATACAATCCGAGAGCAGCCTAAGATCATATCTCTGATAAAAAATTCGTGAGGTGTGGTTTCTGTGCTAATTTATTTCACAGACGGAGCTCTAAACTTGAAGAGAATTGTGTTGAGCTCTTTCGATCTTTTGGAAGTGCCCTTCATACATCTCACACCCTTTAGCGGATTTTGCAGTTGCTTTTATCAATCTGGAGAATGAATTGACAAAGGAACTTTCTGATATAAGATCTTCATTAGAAAAAAGATCAACATTCAATCAATAATAAGTGACAATAGTGCCCCTCGCTCTGTAGTGCTATAATCTAAGCCAAAGTCAACTTTATCAACTACTAAATCTAAACGCAATCCGTCCACAGTACCATTAGCTTCTGCTTGTCATCGAGCCAGTTCAGTATCATCTATCAGTGGAGTATTGTCTGAAACTGATAATAATTCATAGCTCAACCAAAGGAAATTTATCTAATGGAATGGTCGGAAGTGCAGGTCAGCCGTTACATATTGATCTAGTTGGTACAGATGCTGCCGATAAGTGTGATCAGTGCAATGACTTCAACGATATTGCTGGTATATCTACAGCTATAACAATGCCTGTTTCTGAATTGAGTCATAGGTAGATATCGTCTGCGGATACTGATGCGAGTGACGTCGATAATCGTAATTCCAACTGGACTACTGTTCAAAAAAGATCTCACCATAATAATAAAAAGATTGTTGGCACAGCTGCTGTCGTCAATGACTTTGCTGCGATAAACAATATCAGACATTTGCACTTATCACGTATACATCCTGATGCTACATCTGATAAAATAAAAACATATTTTGCCAATTTGATTAGTATTTCAAGCAACCAAATTACATGTCATCCATTATGGAAAAAGGATGCAGACTTAAATAAATTCCGATCTGTGTCATTCAAACTAGGAGTAGCCGAGCACTTTATATCTAGATTGCTTGTGCCTGACATCTGGCCATCCGGAACATGTGTCAGGAGATTCATCAAATCATCAAAAAACGAGCTAGCTTCGAATTGACCTCAAATCCAGTCTTAATTGATAATTCGATGGAAACCGATTGCCCCGAATTGCCTGAACTTATTCCCAATGTTGACTTCTCTACAATAATTTGTTTAACCGTTTATAATAAAGAGAATGGGTTGAAATTCTATTATCAAAATGTTCGTGGCTTAAGAACGAAATTGAGTGATTTCTATCTCTCAATAATTAAAAATGACTTTGAAATCATCGCCATCACGGAAACTTGGTTGAATGATAGCATTTCAAATAGTGAGATTGTTCTGCTACACAATCTATAAGAAAGATCTTTGTCCTCTCGCATCTGGGTTTTCACGTGAGGGCAGTGCTATGATTGCAGTACGTACTTCTATGATTAGCGAACAAATTCATTTATCCAATGAGTCGGGATTCATTGAACAACTTTGTGTTCGCGTGAGAAACTTCAATACATCTTAATTTCCTGGATATATGCGAGGCACTCAGCGCTAAAACGGCCTAAGCCCAAATTTTTTAAATAGAGATAAATAGGTTTGAAAAAAACAAGAAATTTCAAATTTTTTTTTTTTATTTTATGCAAATTTACAAACAATACTTTTAAATTTTTTTTACTAAATAAAGAAAAAAAAAACAATTAAATTTAAAAAAAAGTGGGTTAGGTCGTTCTTTCATCGACAAACATATAAAAAGACTTTAAATAATGAGGGTTAGGCTGCTATGTCTGGAAAGATAAACATAATTTTGTACATAAAATTATTATTTTATTATTCGTCATTGGTAAATTGAACTGTATTGATCAACATTATTCGTCCTCTTCATTCTCTGAAATATCATTATCGACAGCTTTTGCATTATTTTGTTTAAATTGTCATAAAATTTGTGATAAATTGGCGGAATAAATTGTTTCAGTTCTTGTAAATCTTTATAATTTGCCTTTTCAATTTCTCTTCCTCCTGGATAGAGTGGTTCTAAATCCAATGCTAGTGATTTATGTGATATGTTCCTTCTACCAATATTAAATTCTTCAAACAGTACTTCTTCGTTGATTGAGTATTTGTACTTTATAATAAAAGGACTTTTATGGTCATAAAGAAGCCACTGGATTTTCAGCCATTGTACTTTTGATTTATTTGTTGAAATTTTTCTGTTTGTAACTAGATTTTCCAAAGGACTGATATTTTTAATGTCCTCTGATGGAATAATTTTAATTATATTAAATGGTTTTTTCTTTCTTTGCAGTTAAATGACACATTCCCAGTCAGCAGGAGTAAAAATATCTTTATAAAATCGCTTGTTTTTTTCTATTATTCCAAAGTTCTGATCGCAAGGTAGAAAGGAATGACCGGACACTAACAATTTTTGAACTATGAGACCTACTGTAAATGGTGGACAATTTACAATATAATTGCACATTATGCTCATCCGAATGTTGCTATTTTGACCACCACATTGATCACTATACATTATTAGTTTTTCACATTTAACAAAATTTTTCACATAATGCAAGATTCTATTTCTTGAGGACCAAGTGAAGCCATACTCTCATGCCAAGTGTACATAAATGCGCTTCCATTAATTAGGTCATGAATCCCCAAACAATATATCCACCATTGCCCCTTGTAATAGGTCACACTTGTAGAAATAACCGGTGTTGGTAATGTCTTCATCTTTATCTTTTTATCTTTAGTTATATCGCACTTTTTGCAACTTTCAGAAATCGGTGAACGAAAATGTAAATTAAAATTTTCTGTAAATATCTTTATGAAGAGGTATTTTGATGCAGGATTTGAGGAAGACTGAACATACAGATTGTATAATAATGTTATATTTAGGTCAGGTGCAAGATACTACCTGTTAATATTTTTGTTTCTTGAATAATGAGAATTATATTTGGGAAACTTTTCAATAAATAACTTTATCAGCTCTATTGTCTCATCATGGCTAGTCTCATTATGCGCTTCATGTCTTCCCTCTTGATTTAATTTCGGTGTTGAAGAGCTTTCTTTGCTTTTGTGTTTTAAAAAATTGTTTGCATACCAGTTGGTCCACATTATTTACCCCAGGTAATTTGTGTATTCTGGTTTTAGTTCTTCTACTGTCACCTACTGAGGTTTTACAACATGTCCTTTTCTTTTCATTTACCGCTATTAGTGCAGATATGTACAATGACTGCAAGTCGTAGTTACTAAGTTTATAAAAGTTTCGGAAAATACTTTCAAGTTTATTTTCATCGAAAAAACTGTGACACTTTTTGGGACACGTACATTGTACCAATTTATGCACTTTTTCAGGAACAATAATGCCTTTGGTGTTTAAATAGGATTCACCTCTTGTTCGTTTAATTTTTCTTACATTTGTTTTCCAGTTGGCTTCGTTACGAATTCGTTTTCTAGATTTTTTTTTTATGTTGGTCACTTTCTTCAGATGCTGTGCTAGAAGGTTGACTTTGCTGACCTGATGGCCCAGCTTGCCGTTCTTGTCCAGAATTCGATGACCGAAACTGCGATTCTATTGATGAACGTGTTGGTCTGAACTGAAGTTCTGTATCAGTTGAATCGTCAGATGAGGACAATAATGGCTCACATTCTGATCTTGAATCTTCAAATGGCTCTTTGTACTGATTTTCGGACATTCTAAATCCTATCACCTTTAATTTATTAAACAAAACTGAACATCAGTATTTTACAATAATAAAAATTTTTATGATAATAACTTACCTTGTTAAATTAATAATATTGTAAATTTTTGAATTCACTATGTATATAATAACATAACTAATAATTTGAATTTTAAAAATCAAAAATTACTCTCAGTTTTCACTGCCCAAAAGCTTAACAGAAAATGATATTTTTCACAAATTGCACAAGATGCGTGAGGCCATGAGTACATTCATACAAAATCTGATTCAGCGATTGCATTCGGACTTCTTTCAAAGGCAGTTGAATGGCTGAAAAAAGCATTTCTGTTTCGACTTGTTCTATCATGTTAAATTGCAGTAATGGGCTATTCCACAAGATTATCCTGATATTTCGATAATCCGACGAAATGAATAATGGCCTAAGTTACTTGGACCGTTTTAGCATATAGGTTTTTAGATTTTTTTGCCAGTGTAAAATAAACTTTTCACCATTACTAAAGACAGCTCATACTACAGCGTAGGCAATATTTGTCATTTATAAATTTCGAAAATGTGGTTTTTTATTCAGCTTTTTTTAGGGTAATTTGTGGCTTAAGCCGTTTTAGCGCTGAGCGCCTGCATCAGTTATATTGCTCCATATTCTTCATTTGAGGTTTACAAGGAGTACATACTCAATATTACTAGTTTATCTGATAATATCAAGAATCACCACTTATGCTATATAGTTGAATTCAATCCAAGTAATTTTCGTTGGACCTGCAATGATGATGACGCGATGCTAATACACATATTAATGGATCTTCTAAAGCAGAAAGTTTTGTCATAGATAATTTTTTAGGCTTACATTTAATTCAAATAAACAATATTAATAATATTTTTGGCAGAATTCTAGATTTGTTATTTGTTATCCCTGATTTAGTAGTAGACCCGTTGACGCCAGTTGATTTTCATCATAATGCCATTAGCTTTAATATTTCAATTTATGATTTTGCTCCTTTACAGAATTCTACCAATAAAATTGAATTTAATTTTAACAAAGTTAATTCTTCAGATCTTAATACCTTTTACTCTAAAATAAATTGGTCCTTTTTGGAACATTGTGATCTGTTGAGAGCATACAACAAATTTCTTGACGTTGTCCATGAAGGCCTACATAAATTTGTCTCTAAAAAATCTAAAGGTAGTAAGTAATAAACACCCAAAATGGTTTGTAAACGGTCTTTTAAGATTGAAAAATGCTAAGACAAAGGCACAAAAGTAATATAGGGCTACTCGCAGCAGTGCTGATGAGGCGTTGTGTCATAGACTTAGAAAGGAATACGAGGTCCTGAATTGGTATCTGTATGGTCAATACGTGTGTTCAATTGAAAACAGGATTAGCTCTAACAGTAAGGCCTTTTGGTCCTTTATTAAATCCAAGCGTACGAATTCTTCTTTTCCTAAGGTTTTAAATTACGGTTCTAATAAGTCGTTTGATTTGCACACCAGTTGCCTATTACTTCAAATCTGTTTATAGTAACGAATCTTTTAGTGAATTGGATCATGAATATCCCGTTAACACTGATACATCCCCTTTGGATGTTGGTCATTTATCGATTAATACTGATGATGTCTTGAAGGGTCTCAATAATCTCGATTCCACCACTAGACCAGATTCTGATGGGTTATGTCATTCGCTACTAAAAAAGTGCGCTGTTTTTTGGGCCGATCCTTTATTCAAAATTTTTAACCTATCCTTAAGTACCGATACTTTTCTTGATAAGTGGAAAATTTCATTAATCAGGTTCTAAAAGCACTATAGAGAATTACAGACCAGCCTCTGTTATGAAAGTCGTACCTAAATTACTAGATAATATAGTTAACTCTAAGCCTAGCTCTTTAGTTAAGGAAAATACAGACTCCCTGAGCAACATGGCTTTATTACGGGGAGGTCATGTGTAACTAATCTTACATTATTTTCGAACTATACTAAAAGTACTTTTGAAGATCGTGTTCAAGTGGATACTATTTATACAGATTTCTCGAAGGCATTTGATAAGATCAGCATTCGTCTTCTCATTCATAAATTGAAATATATAGGCTTTCACTCCTCTTTTTAAGCTGGTTTGTGGCCTATTTATATAACCGCAAACAATATGTAACGATTGGTAATATAATATCAGATATAATAACGGTCCCCTCGGGTGTCCCTCAGGGTAGTCCCTTAGGTCCTTTATTGTTTCTGCTTTTCATTGTTTTTGCCAAATGCCTAATATTTGCGGATGAATTAAAACAATTCGTTAGAATAATTTCTTTAAGGGATTGCTTACTACTGCAGAACGATATCAATATACTTTCTGATTGGTGCTCTAAAAATAAGTTATATCTTAAGATATAAAAATGTAAAATTGTTACTTTTCATCGGATGTCTTGTCCTTTCTTGTTTGATTATAAAATTAATCATGCTATAGTTTCTCGAACAAATGATATCAACGACTTAGGTGTAATTTTTGACACTAAAATAAATTACCAAAATGACAATTTATCCTGTGAGATGTAAACTGCTTGGTCTGTCTAGTCTGAAACTTCTACGCGAAGTTTCCTGTGCTTTATTTGTCAAAGATATACTTTCGTTTAAAATAAAATCGTTCGAATTGCTATTATTAATTAGTATATATCCTCCTGCAAGACCGATACGTTCAAGGGATTTGTTGTATGCTCCTCAGCATAGAACCAATTATGGCTATCATGAAGCAATATCTAATTGTGTATTTAATTACAATTCTTTCTCATCACTTGTAGATATTTGTATGTATAAAGAAAAATTTAAAAGTATAATTTTTGATAATGCTTTGTCTTTACAAAATTATTAGTTCTTCTATGATAATTTATTTTATTTTATAAAGGTAGATTATTAAGGCAATAATGAACAATCTTTGTTTACGTAAAATGCTATTCAAGTCTGTAAAATTATTATATTCGGTAGACTGATTCAAATAAATAAATAAATATGAAAAGATGTGTAATGAGAAATATGAGCCTGCCGAACTGAGCATAAGCGATTGAAATTTGGAGCAATTGTTAATAAGGTTGCTCCTCTCATTTCTTTGTTGGTCGTCCTCAGGCGTTCTCCCTTTTTTTATTTTTTTTTTATTTAATGGTAGTGAGAGTTTAAACCTCAATTCGTATAAGTATATCGTAGCAGATGGTAAGAGAATTTTAATAGCACGTTTTAAAAGCAGTAAATACTTTATATGTATCCAAAAATGCGTAAGCACTGTTTCAGAAAATTTTAATTTTAATGTCCGATCAGGTATTTATCAGTCAAACTTAGGAAAATAAGAGTTCAATTTTTCTGTTAATAGCTTAGCTCCAAATATTTCACTATGAAAGTCTACACTCTTTTTCTGGATCGGCAGGCCTGACATTTGGGGGCATTTCATTTTTACCATTGGTAGCGTGGCTGATCCATAATACCAACTTAGTGCGAAAACTTTCAATGTTGTCCGATGACGTTAAAACTATTAGTATTCCTTGCATTTTTTTTTTGAGCCCACTTAAATGAGTGAATATCTCTGCCAGATATGCAAGTTTTGATTACCCATTCTTCTTCTTTAAACCGAAAAGCAAGATCTGAACCGTGGGCCTCTAACAACGAATGGGTCTTATTTATTAGCTCGTAAATCCGAGAAAGCACTTTTCCCGTACTTATGTGTGCAATAGAAGTGACTGATGATCTGCTCCTATTTCCTGAAATACTGCATTAAACAGACGAAAGTTATTAGCTCTTAACCTACTCAGGTCACAGTTGTTTCCTTAGTAACTGAAAACACGTTATTTACAAAAAAAAAAAATAAACGTCTAATTTCGCTATGATCTGAATAGGTTATAAGCTAATAACTCTTTAACAGCTACAGGTAGGTCATAGGTTAAATTAAAGAGGATACTCTGGGGTTTCGAAATTTTGTAAAAAAAATGTGTGTTAGTAGGGATTTAAAAAAAAACGGAAAAATAAAAAAAATTAAACGAAATTTTTGAATTTGAAGCGCCATAACTCTTGAGGGGGAGGGGCACGAAGGCGGTTGAGCATTAGTAGAAAGGACCCGAAGGCTCTGCATACAATTCCGTCCTTAAAATAGATTGTACAGTCTGTACTATTGAAGAAGTAATGTAGGGTTTTTAATAAAAAAAGAGCATATTTTTTCCAAACACCCTGTAACTCAGTTGGGTGACATTTATTCTCTTTCTTGAGTGAATTTCGCCGTTTAGTTTTGTAGAAAGTAATTTGAATATAATTGGTTTTTTGATTATACTTTTCTTTTAATAAATATCTAAATACTACATTGCAAGATTCGTACCGTTTTGGCGGTTTTTTCAATACCTTTGAACCCACCTTCATATCATCACTAATTTCGGCACTCTGTACAAGTGGCTAAAGATCTATTGCAAAAAAATCTTTTTACAAATGAAAAATTTTTGAAAAATAAATTTCTTTGCAAAAGACAGCGTTGCATATTGATAGAAATCGTGTACTAATCAAGGGGTGATTCTGATCTTATGTAATATTTAAGTATCAGAAGGTATAGAATATCCATTTACCACAGTCTCTTGAGCATGTGACTAATTTGTTGTTTATCTAGGCGTGTTTTTTGACTTTCACCCAAAATTAATTTTAGTTCATTTTTGGTTGATAATAGTGAAGACACAAAATGAACTAAGTTGAAAAAAAAAAACAAGTACGACAAAAATGAGGTGAATATGTCAAAATTCACGCCTAAAATGTACGACATAAGATCAGAATCAACCCCAAGTACGGCTTCCTGCAGGGTGATTCTGATCTTTTGTGGTACTTTAATGTCAAAATATAAGCCTAAACGAAATGAACTTTTTCTACTGATTTTTTTCGTGTTTTTATTCAGTTCAGCAAGCCCTGCATTACGTAGAATGAACTGAAAATGACACTTCACATTACAAAATCAAAATATTATTACGAATTTACGCACTTCTATTGCTCTAATTAGGTGTAGAATATCCATTTACCACAGTATAAGATTTTTTTCACAACCTCGGAAACATACTTTTAGGCGTGTATTCTGACATTAATTCATTGCAAATTTATTTTAGTTTATTTTGTGGTTGATGAAAAGGTTAAATTAAAATGAATATGGTGAATATAAAAGTACGACATATTTGAGGTGGAATGTCAAAATATGTGACCAAAATATACGCTTACGCTACGACAAAGAGATCAGAATCATCCCCCTGCCTATCATATATGTACATGCAGGAAACAAGCCGTACTGATCATGTTAAAAATAAAACTCAACAATAAGTTCCAAATTAATTTCTTATCTTATGAATGGGATATCTCAGATAATAAAGATGATTCCAAAAGCACATAAAGCCTAAAATAAAAATAGAATTAAGGTTGAATATTAAATACCTATGTACAATGAATACTTCCCTAAAATAGTTGTCATCACTTTAAGCGGGGTTACCACTGAAATCATAGAAACCACGAAAAGTTAATACAAATTTGCTGCAAAATCTGTGCTTCCTATTATGATAAAAAATTGAACATAGTTAGAGAAAAAGCATAAACTTACGTAATGACGTCGTCGACCTAAAATGAAAGAGTTCTAACTGCCAAAAAGAAAAATGATCAGTACAGCCGTTTTGAACATTTAATTGCATATAACTTTCTTACTACTCCAATTAACGCGGTGAAACTTCTGCTATGATTTTATATTAATTATAAGATCAAGATTATTAAGAAAAAAATTGAAAAAAATTCTTAAGATATTCTAGTTATATGGAATTTTTTTTTTGTAGTTAGAACTTTCTAACATTGCGATTGATTTATAAACTGCAATGAAAGGGTTCTGTTGTTACATAGAACTTTGTCCCATAAAATAACGTTTTTCTAATAAAATAAAATTGACTTACTTATGGTAATGAAAAAGTTCCAACTGCCATTAAAATCTGTTAAAACCAGCTATAATATTATAAATGCTGCTGTCTGTACTTGTTTTATACATAACAACTGGTTTAAGATGTTTTTAGTTGTGGTAAGAAAGGCATAAATTGCTTAGAAATAATAAACATAACTTTTATTCATAAAAATAACATTTCTTCATAAAAAAAATAAATAAAAATATTATTATATTATTATAATTTCAATACTATTTTGTAGTACTCTTAATCCACTTTCGGCATAAATTTTAGCATTTGTTTAATATCTTCTTTTTTTTTCATTCGAAATATTTTTTTTCTTTTTTAGAATCGGTATTTTTGTTATAAATACAGATACTTCATTTAATTCAGTCGTATTTTTTTGAGCGAGCACTTCTTTCTGTTGGCCTCAAACTTACAGTTATAAAATCATCAGTGTAATTGGTTTTGTATTGAACTTCGAATAAAGCAGGTTTATTGAATTTAATGACACATAGTTTTTGTAAAGGGAACATTTTTAAAATGAAGCAATTTTGTACTGGCACTAAAGTCTTTGAAATCGTGTTCTTTCAATTGCAGTATTCGGAAGGGATGTTTTCGGCTCACTGTTTTCAATAACCTAATCAGACCTATAGGGGAGTAGTATTCCTGATGCTTCAAAGCCCTTTCAATCTGAGAGTGCACATTGTCCACCTCTTGTATACAGGAATGGCCAGTAACAGAGTACTTCATTGTCACCGATTGTAGAGTAGGATGTTCATTAAGTACATTTAAAATGGCACTAGAAATTATTGAGTTGCGATTTTGGGGTACGCAGGAATCACTCCATGTAATCAAGTGGTCAATTTCGTTTTCCTCTAGAACTTTCTCCAAATTTTTTTTAAATGCACTAGCTATATCAGAACCTGCTCTACCTGACATAGCTTCAGTCCACAAAGCACAATAAACCGTTTTGGTTGTTGATAAAATAAGCTGTTAAGTTATAGACACTAAACTTTCGACGATAAAAAAAAGAGGATATTTCCGCTTTTAGGACATGTTAATACGTTTTCTAGGTCGATGGACAATATCGGAATGTCTCCCTTTTTGTCATTTTCACGTTCTTTCCTCATATTGTGGCTTTTTCTCAATGTGAACTACATTTGAAAATGTTTGTTCTACAGAAAGATCCTCTTTCTTTTGCGCAGCATTAAATGCTTCACAGATATCACATCTATCTTTTTTTGGAGTGTGAAATGAAAGATTAAACTCCGTATTGAATATTTTGTAGTACATGTCCTTCTTGACAGGCTCAACAGGTTGAACAGGATCTTCTTTGCAGGTAATGATGTACAAATCGTACATTTTTGCTACGTTTAAATTTGAATCCAAATATTTTACTTGGCTTTCTGTTCTACAATAATGGGATTCGATGCAAGGAAAAGACAGGATATGTTCTCTTACTCTGTCCGTCATTTCAACAGGCAATTTACGAGAGCTTTTTATTGATTTTCCTCGTCCATCCGACCTTGCAGTATTATTTACTGACTTTTTTAAGTGGACGTTGTATATAGGCTTCTGCGAAATATTTAAAGTTGCCAAATAAAAAACGTTTGCAGACTCTCATTGTGTCACTTTTTACATTAAAAAAAATATTTGAAAGAAAACTCTCTTTTAGGAACCTCATCATCATTTCTACGCTTTGGTCTAGCCGTTAATTGCCTTTGTGTTGTTTGCAACAGAAACATCTTTTTTTCATGTTCTCCAAGTGAATAGTAGGATCTTAAAAGGTTTTCACGTTCAGTGAGGGATATTGCAGTAGCACATTTAAATTTGCAGCGGTTTTCACAATCCACATTTTGTACTTTCTTTGCAGACATTTGCTTTCCTTCCTTATTTTCGTATTCCTTTCCACTTTGACGAAATTTTTTTCGAATGTTGCACTTCCAAGTTGCTGGTTTACTAACACGTTTTTTTTGTAACTGAACGATTTGATGGAAAGACGCTAGTATTCAAAGTGGAACTATTACCTTCATCTAAAAGTAAACAGTTTTATAACCTAGTTTTTATGCCTTGATTACAGATGTCAAACCTTCGCTAAGTCTCCTTGCATTAACATCTTCCGGTACAATTAAAACGTCCGTATTTTCAGCAATAGTATTAGTGTTTTCATACGAATGTTGGTAGTTTTATATTATTTCTTGAAAGATAATTAGCTA
>OZ005743.1:111062597-111123201 GCA_963930735.1 Dioctria linearis | reverse complement strand
TGACTTATCGTACACTTACCCTTAAACTGGCCAAATCTTCAAGAAAACTTTCCCAGAGAGACACTAGAGCCACGTCCTCCACATACAACTGACTTGTTCCAACTGAATTAATCAACAACGAATAGTCTTTACCCTAAGGGCTTATTTTTTACGCGAGTTAGAATGAAAAGGTACTATTTGCAATTTCGGTACGAATTAGTTCTATTTGCGCACTAGGAACCATTACACACCAAAGCACATATGAAAATGCGATCAGATAGAACTTTGTTCCACTCAAATTTCTCAAATAAGACTACTCAGAATTGCCAGACCTGAATTTTCTGAAAGAACTTCAAATTTTCTATTATTTCCATCAAAAATTTCAAAAATTATGAAATTGTCAGTTAGAACCCTTTCATTTTAGGCCGACGACGTGTCAAAAATAAAGATTTCGGGGATTTGCATGTATTTAATTAGCTTTAGAAAACTCTAGAATTCATGAAATTTGCAAAGTTTGGTACATCGAAACGTAATAATGGTACATCAAATAGATTAATTTGTACTTGAGTATGGAAGATCTTGGCTGGAAGAGGCAGCGACGAAAAGAAAACCAGTAAAAAAGTGTTGGTTACTAATATATTTTCGTTTAAAAGCTGCTATTTTCAGAGACGAATAACTACCAAAATTATGATATTATTTCAAAGAAAGTTCAATTTGTAACAAAGATCGAACTTTTTTCCGTTTATTTTGAAAAACTCAAGTTTTTTAGTGCAATGATAAAGGAAATAATAACAATAATGTTAATGATGGTAACGGCAAAAATTTCTTGTTTTTATATATTTTGCATACAATTTGGCGTTTTCAATTCATTTTATCATTGTCAGATGGAGTAATGTGCTTTTGAAGGCTTTCATTTGTTTTGAAAGCTTAGCGGGCTGTGACTACATGCTCGGAGAGTGTGCCAAGATTTTCAGCATTAGGTATATGTATGTGTGTATATTTCCCGGAATATTTTAATTTTTATCATTGGTAATTCGTTATTTTTGCTTTTGAGGCGAGATATTTTTTGGCAGTTCTATTCTGGTTATAGGTTACGAATTGTGGGTAACTATTATTTAATCATGTATTAGTATTAGTAAAATTCGGGCCAATAATTATAGAATAAAGAAGAGAAAACTGAATATTGTTAGGTATGTAAATTTGTGTATATGAATGGAAATAATCCGCCGGGAGCGGCGCGGCGCGGCACGGCTCGGTTTGGCACTGCCGGTGGCACGCGGCAAAATAGAGTGTTCACACCGAGAGCGGCAAATTTTATCCAAATGTACTCCAATTCCGAGGAAAAAATTCTATTATTAGTACCTAGCTCTGCTTGAAGAAAAACAGAGACAAGTGATGAGGTTCGATTACAAATATACTTAAGAATGCAGAAAGCCTCATTTAACGAATTGTGCGGACTTATTTCGAATGAAAAGGAATTTTGCCGCCAGCGGCAGCGGCAAAATTGTGTTTTTGAGTAATCTCCAAAATCGCCGCGCCGCAGCTATTTTGCCGTGCGCGCCGCGCCGCTCCCGGTGTGACTTATACATTTAATTTTGCAAGAACAATCGTGCAGAGGCAACTGAAAAATGCCGCGCCGCACCGCGCCGCTCCCGGTGTGACACCCACTTAATTGCAATGTTAGTTCTAGGCAGGTTTAGTATGAGAAATTCTATCAAAATGTTTTGTGAAAGTTAACACCCATGGTAGGAAATTTTGGTATAATTCACGAATTTTTTTATTCCAAAAAAATGATTAAATTATTTATACTATTTTTGGTATAAACCCCTATTCATTTGAAAATATAAAAAGATATGTATATCCGGATTTTTTGAAAACATTTATAGGATATAACTTTATTTACTGCGGCAGACAGTAGCATGTGTTTTATAGGAAATCAGATAAATTTAATACGACAGGCATATAAAATCTCTACTGAGCTATATCTTGCTATATATATACAATTTCTATTATTATTATTTTATATATACTGTTTATATTAAGATAAATGCATTTTTATTTATACATTCTTTTATATAAATCGGTGGTTCTGATAATTAAAAACCCAGCTATATTTTGTACTGAAACCGCTGTGCCACGTGCATTTGAAATTGTGTAACTATATGAATATAAACACTATGAGAAAACTAATTGTAATTTATATCAAGCCCAACAATGCACATGTATTCACTGTACGGTTGCTCTACGGAGTGAATGCCTGAAAGTATTAGGTCTCAATTTTCAATTGGTAGTTGAACAGAGTAGAGTACATAATAAGTGAGTGCAACAATGTATTCCCGGATTTTTGTCCGAATTGAGTGTAAAGGCGTCAACAAAATTGTCTAACCGTTATCGTCAACATCTCCAGACCTGTGTAATAATTATTTTGTCTTAGAATGTAAGTACATTAAGATAACACAAAATATTTTCCCATATCTTCCAACTTGTTTTGTATCCATTAGATTTATTACGACTTTAATCTAAAATTTCCAAATAAATCTTCGTCTTTACGGCTATTACGAACTCTGGGAGATCAATTCTTTACACAGCACCTCTTAGAGAAAATGATAAGTGTGAAAAATATGTTTATTAACTTCTTCGCACTCTGACTATTTTTGAATTTTCTTCTTACAGTTGGGACCATATAACGCTTTCAATACTAAATTTATTAAAATTACTACCTCCTCTGAGTCGTGTGAGATGAAGAAGCAGTTAATCGTTTTCTTATTTTTAAAAAGGTAAATTTATATTTAAGATTTAAATATTCAGGCAGGACTCACAACAAAAGAAAGACAGCAAAATGTATGTATTGACAAGAAATGTATTTTGAAAATAATTTATAATATATAAAAAATATATAATAATTTATTCTTGATAAAGTTATTTATTCTATATTGTATTTTATACTGCAATTATATACACCAATCACTTTTAAGAAAGGGTTGTATAAAATGTATAGGGCCAGATTTATAAAAACGTGTATTATTTTTCTCATATAATAATGCACTCAAATCATACATACATTATACAATCCGCTATACTAAGTTATTATAATTCGTATAAAAGATTTGATATAAAGTTTCATAGGATTTAAGTATATAAGAGTTATACGAATTTTCGATTGGGCCTATAGAGATAGGAAAACATATAAAATTTATAGTAAAACTTCTAACCATGCAGTTAACTACATATATGTATATGTTGGATTGTGAACTAGAGCTTTTAGCTAAAAATTTGTTACGTGATAGTTACAGTTCTGTGAAAAAATTTTAATTTACAATTTTGACGAAGAAAAATTTTGTGGAAATGATAATGATGGCTGAAGAAGCAATATTACGTGTTGGGTCTAGAATGTATTCATTCATTTTGTTCTTTTTAGGAATACGCTGTAGCTTTTTCATTCATATAATGTCTTACAATCAACAAACAACTTGTTTGAGCAAAGTATTTGGCAAGGAAAATAGCTCGCAAAATTTATTACAAAATAATATCAACGACGGAAATGGTTCTAAAAGGGCAAGTGGATTTCACAACCTATAACTGAACAAACTTGTATTGAAGAGGAATCAGATGTTCAAGATATTTCATATATAAATTGTCCCAAGATATTTTTTGCGCTAAGGCAACACCATATGGCATCGCAATTTTGCCCTATGTGTCAAATATTGCGTTACAATATCCTACAACACATAGCTGGCCCAAGAAGATCGACTCATACTCTTTCAAATGCTTTTTCGATGATGCAATTTGTTATATAAATTTGAAAAAATAAATAGGAGAGCACATAGTAGACATGGAATTTCGAAAAACCTTGAAATACCCAAAGTGTGGACACCGCCAATTGAAGAGGAGTTTGAAGGATTTCTAGGAGTAATCATAACGGCTGGCGTTCGAAATTCCAGTTCACAACATGTGAAAGAAATGCGGGAATCAAATTCTTATCCACGCTATTGTACAAAAATGCCTATCAGCAGATATTGATATCGGTTTTCTAAATCAGAATCTATATAATTTTACCTACATATATTCTTCCGAGCCATACAGTAGGTGGCACAAATGTGCCATGCCGAGAACATAAGGTTGTGAAAACTGAAACTATAAAATTCCAGTTAATACTTATGACTAATTTGTAGAATCTCCCTCAATGTTTTCATTTTTGACCCTTCCAAGCAATAAAAGAAAAATAAAACTATAAAAGTGTTAAAATCATGCATACAAATCGAAAATGGCACAATTGTGCCATGCCGTGGACATGAAGGTTAATGTACTGAAAAATTCTTCAGAATGTGAAATCCTATGAAATTGGTTAAAATCATTTTTTCTGTCCAACAATGTAATTTTACTTGTTTTTATTAATTTGGTATTTCTTTTATTTTTTTGTGCTGAAGAAGGAACTTTTTTGGATTCTCCGGTATATAGCAAAAGCTAAAAAATGTTTTTAATTTGTTATTTCAGCCCACTGCGGGCGAATACAGGTTCGATTCGTTGCGAATGAATCTGCTTTTTTTAATTTTTTTAATAAAAAATTTGTTTTCTTCTATTGTTCTCAATTTTTTCATGCTTTCATTTCTTTTCTTTGTTCTAATTTTTCATTTATTTTTCAAGTCACTCAATTTCGCTATTTGGGACCTGTTGATGAGTCAAACCAAGACTTGAAACTTGTCACCCAAAGTATAACGAGTTGTATAATGAAATAACAAATTAAAAACATTTTTTAGCGTTTTCTATATACCGGAGAATCCAAAAAAAGTTCCTTCTTCAGCAAATATAAGTTTAACCCGGTAAAAAATCCTATAGAGTAATCTCTATCTTTATTTTTTGTAAAGGGTAATTCATAAAATAAATCATCAAATGAACATGTCTGCTAGCCTTAATTAAGAAGTGAAGTGTAATTAAAATATGAAATATAATTATTTAAAGTGGCTTAATGAAATTCTGTTAATTTTTTGTATTATAATAAGAAGAGCAAACCTATATTCAAATTTTTTAATAAATTGAATTTTTTCTGTATGGTTTTGTTTTTTCTTATTTAATAATTTCAAATCCAAACCAATTTTCCTTTAATTGAGATTTGTTTATCATTTTCTGTATCAGGCAAATAAGTATACGGCTACTGCCGGTACGAAATGCCCTGTTTTGCAAACAAATTTCTTTTTCAACGATTTTTTGTTTGTAAAAAGGGTTTTCTTTACTCAATTCTCGAACTGCGGTTTTAGCAGCAAACTCGGTCAATTTCATATTGACTAAATTTGCTATGAATTTATTTCATAGCGAAACTCTCCTCTATGCAAGGTCTATTATTAAACAACCCCAGCATTTTTTTTTGCCCTCCAGTATTAAGTAGTCCGACCGACCCCAATGTGATAAATTAATAAAAGTTAATACGAAAAACATTTCCATGATTAAATTCCCCATAAATTTCAGGAACTTAAGTACTTTTGCGGCCCCATGCACCTGAATGCGCTCACATCCTTATTCTTAGAAATTGTTTCTCCCTTCTTCAGGCTTTTATTGAAGAATCAAAATTTCCTATCTACTACTAAGTGTGAATTTAAATTTTCGTGGCTGCGTGCATTGCACTCAATTTCTGAATGATTAACTTGGTAAATTTATGAAAACTATGAAACAACTTACCAACCGGCAAGAAAGGAAGACAGTCGGAAAGTACCTACTTGCAGCAGTGCACTTACTATAAAATATTAACGCCTTCTGTGATGAAAAGTGCTAAAGAATGCAAAGGGTAAAGACGACGAGCGACAACATTTCACTACTATTTTAGCTGGAGGGCCACCTTCTTTTATAATGCTATCGTAACACCTTTCTTGCGTCCTTCATTCCACGACAACAACAGTTTCTTAGACTTTATCTTTTGCATATGTGGCATCACCTGCATTTGCACAAATTCACTGCAATAGTTGGGTTGCAATTTTATATGAAAAGAAGATGGCATGTTTGTAAATACACAAAGCCTTCAGGGAGTTGTTTCTTTTTGAGGTATTCTGTGGAATTTGCGCACTTAGTTGACATTCACTTCTGGTTGTTGAGGGTGAAAATATTGTTGACGGAACAAATGTGTCATGAAACAAAGAGCAAATGGGTTGGTATTATTTTTTTTTTCTGAATAGAAAGTTTCTTTTTTGTACCAAATGCTCATTTTGTGGAATGTTTTCACTCGAAAGAAAAGGAGGGGGACCACAAATACACACACACATTTATTTGTACATTTGTGAAAAAGTATACAGATTGCAAACAAACATATAGCTCATGTTAGTTAAATACTTAAGGAAAGTAATTAGCACTGTCCGATGATAGAGATTGCCAATTTTTTCACTGGCATTATTAATATAGATGCGTTTAAGTTAACTTTGCCGAAACAAATCCTACATTCGTGGTTTACTTCAGAGCTATCTGACGCAATCACTAATATCATAGAGAGTCGGCAAGGCATAAGCCATCAATCTTATCCGTATGATATCGTACGCTAAAATATGCGTATTCGATTAGAATTTTTTAATAAAAAATAAAAATAAATGGGGCAACCTCCTAAGTAGCACGGAAAAATCGTTCAAACTATTTTCTATGGTTACCAAAGTAATTAACACTAAAATAATACTCTTCCGTTAAATTAGATGCAAGGACAGAAACTATGTCAGAAGGAACGAAAATGTATATCTGAAAAATTCACTTAGGATAGATAGCCAAATATCGTAAAAAACAAAGCTATCTAGATAGGAGGGGAAAATATCGTCGATATGTTAAGCCGAAAGATATGACTGGCTTAATTAAATTTCTGAAGCTGCTAAAGGTCTCTGTAAGCCATTCGGAAAGTTATTGTGAAAAAATTCTAAAAGCTATGAACTTTATTGATAATAATTGTTCAGGATTCATAAGAATCCTGAATATTAGCAAAACAAACAACAGCTTGCATGTCAACAAAAGTATATACCGACCTAAAGAAAAAATGAACCAGAGGTCTAAATTGTACAACTCCGTAGTCAGCAAAAACTCCACACGCGCAGTACACTACATCCACACATAATAATTTCTTTTGAGCTGAAAAGTTATTAATGTGCTGAAAATATTTCAAAATTAATATTTATTATAAATTTACGAAAAATTGATAAAGCGAGAAATTTGTAATTAGGCAAAATTAATTTACAAACAATTTGTGTGAAACGGTCACACTTCAAATAACATATAGAGTAAAGTAAAGTCGCTATCCTAGCCATTGCTACTACGCCAATTATTGTCGTCATACGCTTTGAATGCCGTTCTTTGGTGCCGTGCGCAAAACCATGGCTATATAAAGTGCAAGCTGACTAGACTCGATACCTTTTATAATTTGGCAGTGTAATGATTTATTTCCTAGTGTTATTTCCTCGGTTCTAATTCTTATTAACAAATCAGATATTTTATTTGGCTGACAATTGGAAGAAATTATTCTGGGTACCGAAATTTATTTTGAAAGCGACTAACACGAAACACTTAATTGCGGGTATCGACTGTAATAAGAAATTTACCAACAGAAAACACTTTATTGCGGGTATCGACTCTAATAAGAAATTTACTAACACAAAACACTTTATTGTGGGTATCGACTGTAATAAAGATTCTGATTGCGGGTATCGACTGTAATAAGAAATTTACTAACACAAAACACTTTATTGCGGGTATAGACTGTAATAATGATTCTTATTGCGGGTATCGATTGTAATAAGAAATTTACTAACACAAAACACTTTATTGTGGGAATCGACTGTAATAAAGATTCTGATTGTGGCTATCGACTATAATAAGAAATTTACTAACACAAAACACTTTATTTCGGGTATCGACTGTAAGAAAGATTCTGATTGCTGGTATCGACTGTAATAACAAATTGACTAACTCAAAACTCTTTATTGCGGGTATCGACACTAATAAAGATTCTTATTGCGGGTATCGACTGTAATAAGAAATTTACTAACACAAAACACTTTACTTCGGGTACCGACTGCAATAAAGATTCTGATTGCGGGTATCGACTGTAATAAGACATTTACTAACACAAAACACTTTATCGCGGGTATAGACTGTAAAAATGATTCTCATTGCGGGTATCGACTGTAATAAGAAATTTACTAACACAAAACACTTTATTGTGGGTATCGACTGTAATAAAGATTCTTATAGCGGGTATCGATTGTAATAAGAAATTTACTAACACAAAACACTTTATTGCGAGTAGCGACTGTAATAATGATTCTTATTGCGGGTATCGACTGTAATAAGAATTTTAGTAACACAAAACTTTTTATTGCGGGCATCGACCTTAATAAGAAATTTACTAACACGAAACACTTAATTGTGGGTATCGACTGTAATAAGAAATATATTAACACAAAACACTTTATTGTGGGTATCGACTGTAATAAGAAATTTACTAACAAAAACCACTTAATTGCGGGTATCGACTGTAATAAAGATTCTTATTGCGCAGTAGATACCATATGTTCCAAGGATTTCAAATGTGTATCAATGTTCAAAGGATAATTCCTGAATTCAATGAACTCAATCATTAAATTGTATATATATGTTTAAAAAAAAACAAGGGGTGGTGTGGTTCTAACAAAAAAAGAATTTTCGTCGTTGCCACGAATTGAACCGCATTCCCTGCGTCCCCAGATAAATTGCTTTCCACTACACCAAACTGACCATTAAAGGAATTGTTTCAAAATTAAAGTAAAAACACTTGGTTCGTGCTATAATAAAGATTCTTATTGCGGGTATCGAGCGTAATGAAGATTCTTATAGCGGGTATCGATTGCAATAACAAATTTACTTACACAAAACACTTCATTGCGGGTATTGACTGTAATAAAGATTCTTATTGCGGGTATCGACTGTGATAACAAATTTACTAACACAAGACACTTTATTGCGGGTATCGACTGAAATAACAAATTTACTAACAAAACCCACTTTATCGCGGGTATATACTGTAAAAATGATTCCATTGCGGGTATCGACTGCAATAAGAAATTTACTAACACAAAACACTTTATTGTGGGTATCGACTGCAATAAAGATTCTTATAGCGGGTATCGATTGTAATAAGAAATTTACTAACACAAAACACTTTATTGCGAGTAGCGACTGTAATAATGATTCTTGTTGCGGGTATCGACTGTAATAAGAATTTTAGTATCACAAAACACTTTATTGCGGGTATCGACTGTAATAAGAAATTTACTAACACGAAACACTTAATTGTGGGTATCGACTGTAATAAGAAATATATTAACCCAAAACACTTTATTGTGGGTATCGACTGTAATAAGAAATTTACTAACAAAAACCACTTAATTGCGGGTATCGACTGTAATAAAGATTCTTATTGCGCAGTAGATACCATATGTTCCAAGGATTTCAAATGTGTATCAATGTTCAAAGGATAATTCCTGAATTCAATGAATTCAATCATTAAATTGTATATATGTTTAAAAGAAAAACAAGGGGTGGTGTGGTTCTAACAAAAAAAGAACTTTCGTCGTTGCCACGAATCGAACCGCATTCCCTGCATCCCCAGATAAATTGCTTTCCACTTCACCAAACTGACCCTTAAAGGAATTGTTTCAAAATTAAAGTAAAAACACTTGGTTCGTGCTATAATAAAGATTCTTATTGCGGGTATCGAGTGTAATAAAGATTCTTATAGCGGGTATCGATTGCAATAACAAATGTACTTACACAAAACACTTCATTGCGGGTATTGACTGTAATAAAGATTCTTATTGCGGGTATCGACTGCGATAACAAATTTACTAACACAAGACACTTTATTGCGGGTATCGACTGTAATAAGAAATTTACTAACACAAAACACTTTATTATGGGTATCGACTGTAATAAGAAATTTACTAACACAAAACAGTTTATTGCGGGTATCGCCCTTAATAAAGATTCTTATTGCGGGTATCGACTGTAATAAGAAATTTACTAGCACGAAACACTTAATTGTTTGTCAGATAATCAATTTGCTTTTTGACGCATTTTGCGCATTGAACTATACTAGATATAGTGTATTCAGGATGGTGTAGTATTTCAAGGGTTTTTACTTTCCATAAAAATGATATTTTCGTTGATATTAGATGTTCATACAGCTTTTGATTCTATTTCACATAGAGACTTCAGATTAAAAATAATAAGATTAGAATTTCCAGCGCATTTAACATTTTTTATATACGATTTCCCTGAGTAAAGGTATTTTGAAGTGTATTTATATTCATGTATATTTGTCATATTTATAACAGATTTTCTTACATTAGCTAACGTCAATATTGCTACCTACGCTAATGATGCATTTATATATACCTCAGCTGTAAACTCTACTGACATTATACAGTTGTGCTAAACTCTAGTCTAAAAATATCAATATGTTTGTTAGTGTAAATTGTAACTGAAATGTTCAGAAAAATCCAGGCAATATTTTTTCAATCGTAGAAGGAATTTATACCATTAACATACGGCAAAACTTATTCTTAAAGGACAAGGTATGCGATGGTCAGATAAATTTAAATACGTATCCCGTAAACTAACTTTATAGAGTGTATAATAATAAAATTACCAAAAGTATTGTAATTATAATTGTCATCTTCATCACTATCTATCAGTCTTCGCAATTTCGCTATCACTTTATGAAATAATTGCCTCTTCAACTGGGATACCCTGTATAAATAGAGGAAATTTTAATATTTACATATTTATTTTTGTTTTGCTTACTTTTACATATGTTCTTAATTAATTAATTATATTAATTAATGCTAACAGATAACGAATAAATGTGATACACGATTTTTTTATATGCCCTACATATATTTATAATTAAAAGGCATGCACAATGCACATGGATGAGTTTTGCTCAACTAACTATATGACTTTGATTGCAATAATATTGCTACAACGAGTCCATTATGTGAATTGATTGTGAAATCCCAAAAACGATCATCCCCAGCCTTAGGCATACCTATCTAATCAAATATCTATGTATGAATGTATGTATATATGTATAGATATATGACTGGACAAATCGATTTACATACCAAAAGGGAAGTAATCCAAATCAATTCTGCCGATGCTATTCACATGATATATCTATATGCATAGAATCCAAGTCAGCCTAAGTCGAGGGAACAATGGTCAAAGCTTTGAAATTTATATGCGAAGGATAGAGCTGGTAAATGTCACTATAAATTCACTTTGAATCGGTAACTTAATTTATTCCCATTGTAAAATTAGTGGTTTATTTTACGACTAAATTAAATTTATTGCTCAAGATGTTGATTGACTCTTTTTACCAAGTTGATTGATAGCGTTGCAGCAGCAGTACAATTATTATTCAAAATATTTGACCTGAATTTTTCAACAGAAGTATTAGGCAAGTGCCACACTATACAACTGGTATGTTCAACCTAATTAAATATTTCCTGATATTCCGAAGGAATTGGTTCATATGAAATTTTCACGGACCGTAACGGTATGGGACATTTTGAAAAAATCTTGAAACAATAGTTAAAATTTAACTAATTTTTTTATTCTTATGTAACTGTTATAATAGACTTTTAAAATTTTAGATCAAAAGATAACAGATATATATGAAATGGATGTTTTTTGAACAGTCATAACTGTTACCAAAGACTTTTATTTATTTAAGTCTTATGATAAGAGTCCGAAAAGACTCTTATTTTTTTTAAGTCTGATAATAACAGTCTTAAAAGACTTTTATACTTTTAGCTCAGTGCTAAGAGTTATTCACAGACTTTTATTAATAAAAGTATCTTCATAAACTCCCATAAAACTATTAATTTTTCAGTCTTAATATAACGGTTTTAGAAGACTTTTATAAATGTGTGTCAGTCCATAACAGTTACTTAAGACTTTTATTCATTTAAGTCTCACAATCGGTATATTACAGATCCTTTATTGTTGCAGATCTTGGTATTTAATATAGCGAATATGCGGTATCCAGATACCTGAGTCTGCGGACTATCCGATTCCTGAAATCGAAAGTCAAATACAAAAATCTGCAACAACAAAAGGTCTGTGATAGATCCATTATGAGACTTAAATATATATAAGTCTTCTATAGCTATTATAACTGACTGTAAAATATAAAAGTTCCGATCAGACTGTTATCGAAAAACTGAAAAGATAAAAGTCTTGTGAGACTTTTATCATAGGACTTAAATGAATAAAAGTCTTTGGTAACTGTTATGGACTCACTCAAATTTATAAAAGTCTTCTAAAACAGTTATCTTGAGACTAAAAAATTAATAGTTTTATGGGAGTTGTATGAAGAGACTTTTATTAATAAAAGTCTGTGATAACTCTTTGCACTGAGCTAAAATTATAACAGTCTTTTAAGACTGTTATTATGAAACTTAAAAAAATAAAAGTCTATTCGGACTCTTATCATATGACTTAAATAAATAAGAGTCTTGGGTTACAGTTATAATTAACTATTTCACTAACGCAGTAGTTTCTAAAGTTTTTATTTTAGATGTGAGTGTACCGAAAGTATATTCTACACCTTTTTGAGGATCTTTATGGAAATGCTCTTAGAAAGTCTTCTTGGGGAATGCGTAAAAAAATCTACACTATCAGTTGGTAACGGTGCAGACTTAGGAACATTCAGACTGCAATTTTGCAATTAAAAATTCGATGTTGAATACCAATTCCAGAAGAAGATATCAGGATTTAAAAGACGTCATATATGCTGGAAAAATTTCCCAGTGTTTTAAAAAATGCAAGGCAAACATAGAATTTCTATGCAAGATTTACACCCGCAATTTTACCTTTCTTATAATACCTACACGCAACTGTTCTTAAGGAATGTTTCGCCTAGAAACACTATGTACACTTCTACGTGTACACTGCTATACGTCCAACAGCTAAAAAGAAAAACAAAACAATTAAGTTATCAGATCGAGTACGATTTGAGAATTAAACAAAATTAAAATTACTAATTCACGTCAGATCCGCATGGTAAAATCCCTGTCGGCTTCTGTTTCAAAAAATAAAATATAAAAGTAAACGTTCTTTATGTATACAAATATATACAAATATATGAATATACAAAACTCACTAAATTGCACAGTCGCTAGCTACCAGTTCCTGACACTTATATTGACATCTGTCAACACACCCTTCTCTCTTGCTTCAAATGTCATTTTCATTGGAATTGGTTCGGACCACGTTCAAATAAACTCTTTTAGAGTTGATCGGATTCGTTTATTTGTGTTTGTGTAGAAACGTCAGATTCAATTGATTATTTTGGGTGTGCAGCACTGAATGACCGTCCATTAAATAGAATTACATTTAAAAATCATCTAGCAAGCTTAAGTTCATTAGAAAATGGTAAATAACTTTTTTTTGTGTAGGTAAATCTGAATTAAACCTGAGAAAATATTCACTTCTAAGCTAAGATGAACCAGCTCGGATTCAGGTTAGACGTGCAACGTCATTTTTGGTTTAAACCAAAACTTTGACAGCCCTTAGTGCGGATCTAGTAATTTTTAAATAGGCCGCTGCTCTGCTGGTCAGGGCCTAACTCGCATCTGGAATAAATGAATAATGTAATTTTTTCCATTTATTGGTAATGAATAAATTACCTCCGAGCAAATGATTTATCCTTTTGACAAGCAATTCCAATTCGAAGGATACTTGACTAGTTTTGTAAAATTTTAGCATTCAACAAAATCAGTCAGCAGTTTTTCATTTGTCTTTCCATCGAAGTGAATGTAATATTTGTAAAAATAGTTAACTAGTGTTAATTGCAACATAATTATTTTAATTTGACAAAGATTTTGCAAATTAGTACTTTGGTATGGCAAGACTGTACCCAATAAGCATAAATTTTTAACAATGACATGTATGTATGTAGCATATTAACCCTTAACCGCCCGAGTGCGGTCACTGTGACCGCTCCGGGTTGTGGACATACCAATTGCTCATGCTTCCGCTGCTATTATGCCCTTCTCTTTCCCGGTACCTTCCTAGATCTATACCTCAGTAAGGTTTCTACATTCATAGCGATCACATGTGAATCTGTCTTTCTATTTATCGCGCGCAACTACGCGTTACTATGACCGCACCCGGCCTGTTACGTATGTATTTTGTTTGGTTTTTTGTTTAACAATTTAACAAATACGAAATAATGAGTGAACGTCGATTTCAAATTGAACAATTGCTGGTAGATGGCGATATTATTGCTAGTGCAAGTGACGCGGACGAGGAAGGCAGTGATGTTGACCAGAGTGTCGAGTGTAACCAGGCAATTAACGATTCGCACGATTCTGAATCACAACAAGAAGGATTTCTATCTTCAGATGAGGAGGACTACAATATTGTTGAAGATATGGAAATATCAGAGAGTGAATATTGCAATGAAGAATCGAGGCCAAGAGGTAGAAACTATTTTAGCAAGAACAAATTTCGCTTGTCTTCCGTTCCACCTATGGCTAGATGTAGAGAGAGAGAGAGAGTAAAATATAGTGAATGAACAACTCGGGGCTCGTCCAATCCTCAGAAATAGTATCATCATAGAATCTTCTTATGAAGATATTTGGAGTTATTTTGTTACTGAGGGTATGCTTAAAAAAAATGATTACGCATACCAATAGCCACATAACAACAATACGAGAAAATTGTGCAGACAAAAGTTATGTTTACGATTTGATGTGATTGAGCTAAAGCCACTTATAGGTCTATTTTATTTCTCTGCTATTTCACAGGAGGAAGAAAAAATGATGCTGCGGCTGCGTTTGCAGATACCTTTGAAGAATTGATTGCCAATTGCAATCATGTGTACATAATAGGTATGTCAGCTTGTGTTGATGATATACTGGTGGCTTTGCGTGGTAGATGCAAGTTCAAAATTCTTATGCCCAAATAACCGAATAAATATGGGATAATGTTATGTCTATTACCGATGCAAAGACAGGTTAATTACATAATGGATATATTTATACTGGCAAAGACTCATATTGCAAAAATTTACCTAATAAGTTCCAAAAATTAAAAAAAAAAAACAAAAAAACACTCAGTCCGTTTTGAAGCTTGCTGAAGACCTAGTCGGCTAACATCGCAACATAACTGCAGACAATTGGTTCAGCTAGTAAATAAACCGAAGAAAAAGGTCTTACCTTAGTTAAAACAATGAAAAAGAACACAAGAGGCATTCCGAAAACTATTTTGCCATCAAATACACGCCCTGTATTCGGATTTACTAAGGATACATATAACATTAGTATCTTATCTTCGGGAAAAATAGGGTAGTGCGCCATCCTGTTGGAACATATCGTCTTCTTTTAAATGAAGTAATATATTCTCCAATAATTCCGGCTCACATGTTGAGAGTGAACCGTTGCTGGAAACTAGGCCCCTTCCTAAACCAAAACTGGGCGTTATGAATGTTAAAGCATCCTTGCCGTGCTTATTGGGATTCATCAATCCAAAAAATTGCATGAAAGTAAGTGGAGTCCGCAATATCTCTACATACCAGCTAACTGCGTAATACCACTCGTTTTCTCAAATCGGTTAACTGTACTCCTTGTATCGACGTTTTATGCTAAGGATGAAAACTTTCAATTTTTCTACTCGCCGCAAATAGACAAATCTGCTGCCTGATGCTCAACGTTTGATTTACCTCCATAACACGTGATATCTGTTCCTCCAATTCAATGTCCGGTATCACAGGATGTCTGTTTTTTACTAACCGAGGCTGAACGCTTCCTGTCTCGACAAGCCTCTGATGAACTCTCTATCTAAATTGTCCACTAACTTTTAATTTCATTTAACTGCAGTTTCTCTTATCGGCAGTTTTCTCTTGCCTGTTAATCGTGGTGGGCCCCAAGGTTCTATTTTGGTCCCTTTGCTTTTCAGCATGTATATTAATGATCTTCCTGAGGTTATTGAGGATTGTAAAATTCACATATATGCTGATGATGTAAAGTTATATATTGGTCGTCCCACTGGAGGATTGTATCGAACATTTAAATTCTGACTTGACGAAAGTCTCGAGTTGGGCGACTAATAATGATTTACAACTGAACCCCCGAAAATACCAATGCATTCCATTCTATCGACGACGAATTGAAGTTTCTGATTTACCGCTTATAAGGCTGGATAATCAAGTATTAGAATTTATTGATCGTGTGCGAAATCTAGGGGTTTTTCTCAACTGCCGGATGAAATGTTGTGATCACAGATTAGTCATATTTCGGGAAAAGTTTATGCTTGTCTGCGACGGTTGTGGTTTCTGCAATTTTACTTTTTAGCATTCGTTCAATGCTAGTTAAGTTCCTGCTTCTAGCCTACCTTACAGCTAGCTGTCTAATATTCCCGCACTTGGATTCTGTATGCTCAATGAAATTAACTATTTCATTCAATGACTGTACGAGGTTTGTGTTTGGCTTAAGAAGATTTGATCATGTTTCACCGAATAGTAGCCATCTGCTTGGTTGACCCTTGATGGTATATTTAAGACGTAGGCTTCTTGCATCCCTTCACAAAATTATATACTCTAAAAAGCCTGGCTACCTTTTTAACCAACGTGAATTTCTAAACTCTGGCAGTCATTTCAACTTATTGATACGTAGGTTTCAACATTCCATAATGGAGGACTCTTACTTTGTTCGAGCTATTCGGTCCTGGAATAAGTTACCAACTGATGCTCAGCGTGTGGGTTTGACTGATAAATTCTGGAAGTTGATTTCACAGAGTTACACTGCCACCAATTAAAAATGTTGCCCTTCTACTCTTCATTCGTTAATTTAGGGTTGGGTTCGTTGGTTGGTTGGGCTGGTTGGTTGGTTATTTGGGTTGGTTGGTTGAGTTAGTTGGGTTGCTTGGTTGACCCCCAACCCCGCGTCCTTGCGACACAACGCGGGTATTTAGCCTTGGGCGCCTAAAATGCACACATGACTCAACTCTTTTGTCCATTGCTCCGCTCCTTCTCGCCCGTTTGTCTTCAGCCTTAAAACGTAGATTGGTACATAACTACACTTTTACCATTGATCTTGTAATTATAATTTCAAACGGTGTATCTACCTTTGTACTACATTGAAGTTTAAAAGATACGTTGTAATAAATTTAAGGTCATTTTCATACTTCTCTGCCTCTTATGAGTTAACACTGATACGCAATAAATACTTGGGCAATTTCTGTTATCTGCTCTTCTTGAAGTTCTTACCACAAGAGCTAAAGTGCTAAGGTGTATATGTTTTGTATAGAAATATTAATGGGTTTCTAAATCTTGCATGGAAATGCTAGATTTGTCATGAATAATTGGGGGAAAACCAGGCTAAACTGTATACAAATTCCGACATTTTTATCAATTTTTTGACTTCGACTTCATTTATTTTCCGCAAAATAGTAGTGGACAGATGGCTGTGTATTTTTAAAAAGTCCTGGATTATTTCGAACAAAAACCATCCTTATATGGTGTATAATTAGAATATTATAGGGTGTTAAGGTTAACAAGTACTAAAATTACAAGACCACTCCTTCCTCCCAAGCGATGCATTTTACCCGTTACCAATTTGCGAGTTATTCTCACCCCAGCTATCACCTTGTGAAATATTTGCCTCTCCATCTGGGTCACCTTGTATATATGTAACTCAAAAGCCAAGAGGCTGTTGCTAGATAGCTTGTGCAACATACATATATACATATGTCCGAAAGTCAGCAGAGGCCAAACGAAATCAATCCAAATAAGTCCTTTATGTATGCAAAAGAAATTATCACTTTTTCGACATGGATTCCTTACATTAATATCTAATATCAGGTCCTCAAAAAAAACTTTAGGATTTAACAATTCCCACATGGCCTAATTCCAAGTTTTATGTAAAACATAACTCCAAATTAAATGGACAAAATTTTGAGCGGCTAAAAATATCCTCAACATAAAAATCGGTGGATTCATATTGAAGTAGGTTAGGTAATTTATGTCAGAAACCCTATTTCGAAAAATATAACCTAAAAATTAAGTGTTTAGACGCATTAAAAAATAACAACAACAAACAAAAGATACTACACGGAAACTAAAAGCCCCCCTCTTAAATACGAAACTCTTTAGAGATAAATCCTTACCCCGAGGTTTGTAAACATTTTCCTCTTAAAAGCTATTACCTGCCGTAGTCTAAACTTTCAACTATAACGCTACCGTCCTCCTGCCTGCCCAACATTCATTCACTATCTTGAAATGTCTGATGGAAATAAATTGTGCGGGGTGTGGATAAGCTGGGTGGAGGGAAACTCACCTGTTAGGTCTAACCGACTGTAATTAACTCTTCTGTCGTTAGCACTGATAACTTAAGGCGACGACCCAGACACGAAAAAAAAGTTTCCCTGAAACAATTTGTTCATTAATTCACTTTAGCGGGATGTGATTAACATTTCTATCAAGTTGAGGGCGTGACGTGGCTACTGAAATCTTACGAATGTGATTCCCAGTATCTTGCAATAGATCGTTTTATTTGTGCTGCTTCGTAGTTATACCTATATAATTCCTCCCGAAGCTCTTGAATAAATTTTTTGAGCAATTATAGGTAGTAGGTACGTCGTTGTACTCACAGTGGTTGATACATATATATACCTACCTAGGTGTTTCGAAATCGATTTACCAAAGTCTATTCCTTTATTGTTTATCCTACGTTGGAAGACCACCGCGCCGTGTCGGAAGCTTTCATTCTCAGGTTTGTTGTATACGTTTCAAGTTAAATAAAGGCTTCTCTCACATGCTGTTATGGAAAGTTTTGACACGTCTCAAGGAAATAATAATTGAAGTTAATTAAGGAAGAATTACGAAGTGGTACATATGTGGGTGTAATAAGAGAACACATAGAAAATGAGAGTTAGTTGTTGAATAGAAAAATTTCGAAAAATGAATTCTGAGTTATTTGAACTATTGATAGTTAAGTATTGGTGTACCGGGGGGCACTATTAAAAAAAAATTATACTTCCCATTAAAATAGTTCCACTCCAGTTATAACAAGAAATTGCAATTAGCTTTAGCTTGTAGCTCATCTTTGGATCCATAAGGAATCGAGAATACATACACTTCTAGAAATAGATTTTCCGTATATGCCAATTACACCAATTTCGATAAAACGAGTTTAAAGTTTATATTCTTATTTATTTAAAAAAAATGGTGCAATAGAAATATTTAAAACTCTTCCAAATTTATAATTTTAGGATCATGGCAATGACGTTTTTATTAATTATAGGTGTTTAAAAATGTGTGCCTTTTGCCGTATATGCCAACTTTTGTACCGAATGAATCAAAGTTATATGTACACGTACGGAAAAAATGTAGAGGAAGATGGGTAGAGATGAAACAGGCCAGTAATTTCTTACAACAAATAAAGCAAGCGAAATTAATGAAATTGAACGAAACCCTTTTTCACAAGGGTTGTTTTTTTTCATTCGTCGTAATACTGGACAAAGTGAAACACATGTTAGTGGAGGTTTATTGAGTTTTATTTCAAAGGTTATTTTTAGGCTTTGATAATTCTGTTGTCAGTCGCTTGGTAAGTTAAAAATTGAATTCATGTTTAAAAAACAATAAAAAAATCTTTAATTTTATTGAATAATTAAAGTTATGCGACGCGTTTCGTCCTATTTAGGCATCCTCAAGCGATGGCAAATATTGTGAGACTGACTCAGAAACAAAATCAAATGAACCAGAACCTACCAGTGCTTCTCTGTCGCCATTTTTGGCTGACTTTTACATGGACTTCATAGAACAGAACATTTTTAATAATAACTGTGATTTTCTTAATAAGATTTTATGCTGGTATTGTTATGTTGATGATGTTTTCTGTGCATGGAGGGGCTCTGAGCGACAACTTAAGGTTTTTTTTTAAAGTGTATTTTAAATAGATTAGATGACAAGAAAAAATTTACACTTAAATATGGAGGTACAAAATTAAACTTCCTAGATATCACGATTTCAATAAAAAATTTGTCTATGAAATTTTTCGTAAACCAATTTTGACTTGTACTGTAATTCCTTCTTCTTCTCATCATCCTTATAACATAAAGAGTTCTTCTTTCCATTCTATGATTGATCGATTAGTTAATATTCCTCTAAGTAGGTTAAATTTCAAGAAAGAACTTAATTTAATTTTTAAATTCGCAACCGGTACTGATTATTCAAAAAGTTTCATTCATAAGTTATTAAAACAAATGTCTAGATCTTCTGTTCTTAGATTAGCATTCCTTATGACACGAAACAGAAGTAATAATATTTGGCGAAAAATCCCTAATGTTGGCGGAGTTTCAGACAAAATACACAAAACATTATATTCTCGCAATGTTCAGCCGGCTAATACAACTGTTTAAATGATTAATTTGCGCTAACTGACAGCGATTGACAGCTACGAAGAAAATCTGAAATAGAAAAAAAAACTGTATGCCCATATTTAAGCTGATACTAGTGTAAGCGCCTCTTGCGTAATATCGAATCAAAGAAACTGAAACTGCAGCGAATGGGCTATAACAACAAGATTGAAAATAATAATAATAAAGCAAGGTGTAGCTTCCAATAAGCTCTCACGATACCAATGCCTACTGTCTGGTGTCAATCGACGTAGAAAACTAAAATGCAAATGATGGCGGAGCACAATCACATTTAGATGGCGGTAGTGTAGCGATAAATGACTAAAAGAACAAAATCATTCGGTTGTTCATTCATTTAAATTTATTTAGCAACATAATTCCTCCTACTACTTCATTAGACTAATAAAATTGGCTTCAAAGAAAACTAATCTAATTGCAATTCAATTTAACTATATATTATATTTGCTTAATCATACACTAGAACTGGTTTAATTTTACTAATCCTGCTCAAATTTCTTAATGATACTTAGTTTATGTAACTACTTGTAAATTCTTATAATTTATCTCAAGCTGAAATAAAAATTATTATTAGAAAAGATGTCAATTATGAATCATGCAAAAGGCTGAAATCAGAAACTATGTTCAATAGATTATTGGTACTTGGTGATGTTAATTTGTATAGTATGTCCAACAACCTTGGCATGCAACCTTAAACCCGTCCCCTAACCAATAATTTATATGAAGTAAATACCTTTGAATTGATTATGCGAATATGACCGTCAAACAACTTCGAAATTTTAGCAAAATTTCTAATAATTTCAGAAAAAATAAAACTAAAGAAATTTACAAATTACTTTACTGTATCAAAAAAATAAAAATTAAATAGGATGACAGAACTCTAATAAATTATAAAAGAAAACCGAGAATTGAAACTATATAAAAATTGAAAACTGATGAAATAAAAAAAAAATATACTCTAAGTCAAAAATATCACCGATGAAAAACGAAATAAAAACTCTAAGTCGAAATGCTGATGAAAATACTTAGAAATTGTACAAATTCCAAATTGAGGAGACTGTGACTTTGAACAGCATTTGTTTGTAAGTATATTCTTTGAAAATTGTTGAAAAATAGAAGGAAGATTGAACAAATGGCCTCCTTTATATAGAAAAATTCGTTCCATTTTTACTATCCATAAAGTGAAATGCTCGAAATTTTCACTGTTATTGTCAATCGATAGAAAATTTAATTATCTACATGTTGACATCTTTCTCGAAGAAATTAATTAACATTTCGATGATTTTTTACGAATTTTGTAATTTCTTGGAACATTTGCTATAAAATCTCGACTCACTAAGTTTTATTTCGATGTAGTAGATTTTCCTGTCATTTTGTAGTATTTTCTGTCTTCTTCTCACTGTGAGTCTCTTTGGCACTCATTATGGGAACAAATTGTTAAAAAATCGCGAATGTCGCTTTTCTCGCTTAAAATATCGCGAAGCGAACACGGCCATCGAGATCGCGGGTCGATAGTTCATCGTTAAAGTTTTCGTTGTTTTGACACTTTCGCGGACGAGTGTCAAGTTGTATTTTTAAAAGGCCTTTATGTGTTTTTAGTAGTTTTCAGGTGTTTTTTCGTCGTTGGAAGAAATGTTCCAACTATAGATGAGTATATTTATGCGTTATGAGTTGTAAATTTAGCTTGTAATTTAGCAATTGAGAGAATTTGTAGACAAATGTCAGGTGAGTGCTTGTATGGCATTTTTCACCTTATTTGTCCACAAAGATTGTCTACAATTGCATTAAGTATGCATTTTATGGGGAACATAGATTTATTCGTGTTCTCCATAGTTTTAATTTGAATGGCATTGTTGTTGTACTATAGACATGGACACACCGCAATGCTTTCGGCTAGTGTCAATGACTTTTAATTATAATATAATAAAATTCATGATTTTAATTTTGTAATTCATTTCTTTATTTCATTTCAGACCTTCGCTGGAGTTTTTCACCTGTGCAGTCTCCAGGTGCAGGTAACTTTATATATAATAATGTTATAAGTCTTTACTGATTTTCTTCCCTTTTGTGTTTCAGGTTCGCTGAACAACAAGACTGGGTAAATTACTAATAAATAAAAAAATAAAGCCTATAGTTCCTGATATTGAAAGAAGTTGGGTACATAGTATAAGGTGTAACGATTGCGATGCGATTTACAAAGGAACAACTCAGAGGTCACCAAAAACTAAATTTTTATAACACGTTTCTCCAGCCAGAAAGAATAGAGCAACGTCTGGTTTATGTAAACATTTAATTGACCTAGGTCACACTACATCAATTGACAATGTAAAAAAATTATAAAGTAATTTATATGGAGGCAAAGTTCTAGACAAATATGAAATCTCAGAGATTAAAAAAGAGAAAGATAAAGGCTCATTTTTGGTACATGATCAATTAGACTTTCGTAATAACAGTCCTTTAATTAAAATACATTTTACAAAGTAATAAAAATGATGATTCTTAGTTATACTTATGTAAAACGGACATTGTAACACCAGTTATTACTTGATTTGTTACTGAGTCAGTCTAACAATATTCGCCGTAGCTTGAGGTTGCCTAAATAGGGCGAAACGCGTCGCATAACATTAATTATTCAATAAAATTAAAGAAATGTTTTTTTTGTGGAACGGAAACAAGTGTTTTATTTTTTCATTGTTTTTTTAAACATGAATATTTGGAGATTTGTAGTACTGCAGTTGAGTGTGGTGGACTATTTACTTGCTGTGTTGGAGCCTTTAACTATGCGCATTAGGGTTCGCTCCTGTTGCGTTGCTTCGGAATCCATGCATACTAAGTACCGCCGCGGCTCATGTATGTACTCCTGTCAAACTACCGCTCACATGCAAAGAACGAAAGTATTAGAGCCGAAAAATATGAGCAGTTGAGCTGCATAGATAATTTATTTGATAATCCCTGGTAGGATCAGGCTTGCATACCCTTTGTGTTAAAGTATACCCACTTTCTATTGCACAACTATAAACGTTATAAGTAACTCTTTAACATAAACTTATAGAAATCGAACTGATACAAAATTGACTGAAAATGTACTCATGAAAATTGAATATTTTTATCTAGAATGAATCACTTGACTTCTAACCGTCTCCGATAAATCAGTCAGACTAAATTTTCATTTTTTTATTATTTATTTTACAACAATCGCCTACTCAACATATCTGCAACTATCCTGCAAAGTGCTTTCGGAATTCCATTTTCGAAATTTTACTACGTGAAAAGATATATCCCCCAGAAAGCAGAGGCGAACAAAAAGCCCACAACTATTTGTGTGTCGCGTCATGTCGCCACAAATACTTTTAACAAGTTCCATCAAGTGCCAACAAAAACTTCAATTATTTTAATAAAAATTGAAGATCTATTCAGCTTAAACTAAGGAATAAAGTGTCTAATTTCAGCTGAAAATACACGACTTTGATTATCTTGATGAAAACACCATGTACCAAATTTCAGCTCTCTATATCGATGCTTTCTCAGGCAGTGTCCAAATATATAGTGGAACACGAAAGTTTTGTATGGCAACCCCACGAAGGAGTTCCTCGATTTGTCTCATTGTGAACTTAATTTTATTTTTTTTTTAAAGTCCGTGTACAAAATTTCAGCGTTCTCGAGTTATCGAGCGCACAGACGGACGGACGGACAGACAGACAGACGGTACGGACATGCAAAACTCAAAATAACTTTTAATATTATGCGTCGGTGTCCAATCCATTTTGCTCTACCATAATTATTTCGAGGTGTTACAAACGGAATGAAAAACTTAGTATACCCTATAAAGCATAACAACTCAAAAGTAATTATAATTGGAATAATTAATTTAATATAAATAAATTAACAATGTTGTGTCCTCTCCATTTTGTGTGCAGTTTTTGTTGTAATAAATTCCCTGGTTGATAACATAGAACAAAGGAACTGGTAAAGCAGAATATCGGACTGTCCAGGATTGGTTTTTCGGTCATTTCTCGACAACGAGCTGGAATTTTTTAGGAAAATCGTACAGCTATATTCCTCTCATTATTTCGCGTCCAACGATTGCTGCTTCGCCATTCTCGGCGGCAAAAAAATTAATTTTTCTTCGAAAATTTGAAATGTCTCCGATTTGGACGCAGGATGGCTCATCTGAAACAGATTAAGAGAAGATAATTTTGTGTGCAGTTTTTGTTGTGATAAACTCCCTGGTTGATAAAATAGAACAAAAAGACTGGTAACTCAGAGCACCGGACTGCCTAGGATTGGTTTTTGGGTCATTTCTCGAAAATTATCTGGAAAGTCTCAGGGATATTTTACAGTTACATTCCTCTGATTATTCCGCACCCAACGAGTGCTTGTTCGACTAATGGGCGACAAAATAATTAAATTTTTCATGAAAAATATCAAATGTCTCCGATTTAATGCAATGTTTTGTGGTAAATTTAAAATACTACAAGTAAAAAAGCTACAATTGTTCTAAGACCAATTCTTATGATACCCCTAGATGAATGTCCGTATGAAATTTCGTATTGTCACTCTTCTGTGCAGGTTTGATTTTTGAAGTGGTTTTTCTAGAACGGTCTGTCGGACACAAAAACTGATTATACCCATTTGTATAGGATTTCGTATTCTGAAGAAGTTTTTAGTACTATAAAAATATCTTGGACTGATCGTTTTCACAGTATACGTAAAAAACCAAAATTTTTATATGACACCACCAAGAAGGGGTTGCCCGATTTAGTCTATTTTTGAAATTTTATTTTCTATTACTATGAAAACACCATGTACTAAATTTCAGCTCTCTATATCGATGCGTTCTCAGGCAGTGTCAAAATAATATAGTGGAAAACGAAGGTTTTGTATTGCAACCCCACGAAGGAGTTGCCCGATTTGTCTCATTTTCGAACGTAATTTTACTTTTTTTTGACAGTCTGTGTACAATATTTTAGCTCTCTAAGTATACGCGTTCTCGAGTTATCGTGCGCACAGACGGGGACACAGAGAAAAATTTATTGTGTAGTTTTTTAAAATAAATACGTAAATATTTGGGCCTTCTATATTACATTATAAGTTTACATAATCCTTTATAAAAAATTTTTTTTGCTACAAAATGTGTTTCCAGCAATGTGAGTCAGATCCCTAAATTTTTCACATTAAAAATACTGCAATTTAACCGGTAAATAGAATTGAAAATCTTAGTAAATGGAAAAAAATTCTCATATTTTTAATTCTCTCGGTTTTCTATCCATAACAATATGGCGCATTTATATGTGACTGTATAGAGACGCTCAAGAACCTTATAGTATATGCACTCTAAAAAAATTTTGTGTAAATTTACTAATAAAATAATAGGAATTTAGTTACCTCGTTACTACAATAAGCAGTAAATTTACACCAAAAAGTAAATGGAAATTTTTACTCATTCATAGAGTTTTTTTTTACTCTACAGAGGCAGTAAATTTTAAGTAAATTTTGATAAAATTTTACTCTACAAATGTAGTATATGTATTTCACTAAGTTTTACTACGTTGAGTTAGTAACTTTTACTACATTGAATAACTAGTGTTTTTAAAGGTATTATGCGGTCAGATTAAATTTGAGTCAACTTTTAGGGAGCCCTGAAATTCGGAATACAAACGAACTGGGTGAAGTTGAATTCAAAGTTCAAAAATTAATTCAATCCACCCATTACACTATTCCACCACTACAAATAAACTGCGAACTCTAATTCAATTTTCAGGGGGGGGGGGGAGCAAGATTTATTTCGTACTTGAAAATTCACTTTAATAATAATACAAAAAAAAATATTTTAATTACGAGTTTTACATCACAATATATAAAATGAAATATGGCATGGCATTAATGAAAATAACAATTTTCCAAACTAAAGCTAGTTAGTATCTAATACATAATGTCTTTACATAATTGAATATTACATTCTTATCTTTAAATCTGTATTTCCTCCTTTTCCGTACTAATATTTGATTATTTTTTACGTGTATTTATTCTTTTTATCAAATTATTTATTTTGTTTTGAGTGTTAATATTTTATTCTTGCCCCTCGTAGTTTTCGGATAATATTTTAATTAATATCGTATCATAAATTCTAATGTTTTTGGTACCCCTTTTGGACATATTATATTAAATACATAAAAATAGAATATTATTTGGCATATCAAATGAACAAAACCAAAATCTTCATAATTTGCAGTGAATGGTTTTTCTGTTTCCCAAATAAAGCAGCATCTGTTTTATAAAATTGTTTTACATTTCATCTGGGGTATATTTAAATAGAATGCTTACTTAAAATCGCAAGGAATGGTGTATTTATTGTTATTTTTTTCTGAACTTCCTCCAAGGTTGTACCCGTCTAAAAGTAACTTGTATAATTATTTAATATGAATATTGTTAAAAAAAATCTGAACATATTAATGTAGCTCAACTTGTATGAACAAGACTGTTGCATCTGGTCCCTTTCAACATTTGTAAACGAGTGATATCTATGCCAGTGAATACGATAATTACCATAACTGGAGAACGATTTTTCACACTTCTCCCAAAGACATTTAAAATTGCAATTACTTCTTTCACGATTAAAATATAAATTGTTCTTATACCTGTATACATACTTATCACTAAACAGAAAAACTCACATCTATTTATAGCCACACTAAATATTTATAACCTTTTCGGGTGTACGGTAAGACACATACTGAGGATGCAACCATGCAAGCTAAGACAAATTGAATTTTATCTTTTCAGAGCAGTAAAATTATGACGGTGAAGTAAATTTACTGCATTTATTTGAGTAAATTTAAACCAAATTAGAAAAATTACCACATTTGTTGTAGGAATTATTTTATTTACACTTCAAATGTGTAGGTATCAATTCAAAATGTAATTAAACTACAGAAAATGTAGTAAAATTTACTATTATGAATGCAATAAGCTTACATAAATTTTTTAGAGTGTGGCTTTAGTTGTTTTTTTAGATAGTTTGCAGTCCTTAAATTGGAAAATATGACTAATAAACAACTTTTGCACGGCTGTTATATTAAGTTACTGTCTGTGTATTCTCTCCGACTTTTATGCGACTGATACAAGTTTGACTGTTTACTTCCATACTTTGTGCGTGCAGCTTCGATTTTTGTTGCACGATAGTTAACATGTTGAAAATGTTATCTACCAAGAAAATGGTGAAAAATTAATTTCGGGAGTGCCATCTTCATGGGAAGATCATAATATATTGCGATGGCCGAGAAATAAACTGCAAGTAAAAACCATAAGAAAAAGCAGAAGATTGGTTTTCTTTCCAGTGCAGTGTAAAAAGTGCAAACATAAATGCCTTTGAGGAAGCAAGCATTATTGAAAAGTCATTAGCAGCATTTTGCAATACGGAAAAAAGGTAAATCCGGTTAACGTCTAAAAAGACAGCAATACGTCGAAAAGCAATACGAAGAGATGTTTGGTTAAAGTATAGTATATGAATCATTCTAATAGCTGAATGAATTTACTTTTCTTAAAGACTTGTTCACGTTTTTATAAAACTAATTAATTGTGACTATAATAAGACTCAACTCTCTGACGATTCTGTTGTAATGCATAGTTATGTCGACGTCATATGGACACACAGAAGGTTTATACGACTTTTAAGTTATATGGTACTACTTGGTAGCGAGAAAATCAAAAATGTTTTGTGGTCTGTATATGTTTAAGTGTCGCAAAATTACTTAGCTTATGAAATGGCTATAAAAAACAAAATTTCGATCGACAATAAGTGGCACGAAATAAAAATGGCTGGAAAGAATGCATGCCAAATTACCAAAGGCGACATGAGAGTTGTCTCTTCGTACCCCCGAAGCTTGTAGCTTGTAGTCTGGCTAAGGCGACTTTTTTCAACAAACACAATGGTGCACATGTTTTTTTTTTAAATTGGAGAACGTGGAATATATCTAATTAAACACAGCTTTGCGATATAATGTTTTTTTTTTCAACAAAAACCGTCAAATAATCAAAACACTGTTATGGAATTTATAAAATTATATTTTCCTGAACATGTTATATTGCCAAAAACAAAAACAGAAACTTCTCTACGTTCTCACAATAAATTGATAAGAGATGACAATTCATTATCAGTTATCTTAAGTCTCTTTATAATGAATTCATATCCAACTAACGATACCTAAAGTACCTATACGTTTATCCTGCAGAACGTTTTGCATGGCCACTTGCAATAAATCTTCTGGTGAGGATAGATAAAGAAGTGCGTTCAGTACTGAAAAGTAAAGAAATGCTAAAATATTCTCAAGATTTTGAAGTTGTGATAATAAATTTCAGAATTTAACTAGCTGGTGACAGTAAATTTCGTTTTATATATCAAAAAAAAAACTCATTAAAAAGTTTCTTTTGTGAGATTTGTTGCGTTTCTATTAAAATTTCTTCAAGCAGAAAAATTGTATTTTTATGAAGTTTCTTCTCAATAAATTTCATTTTTAATTTTCTGAACAATTACAATTTCACAGGGAGTGAATTATTAGTTATGCGGGTGCGATAGTTATGTCAACTTGTGATTTGTATCTACATCTTCTTCCCTGCTGCTGGTTAAAACATATTTACATTCATATATCAGTCCCTTATGGCATTTACGTGCTATTTGAATAAATTTAGATTGAAGGTATAAACGTAGCATGCATGGCTTAATTATAACAGCCGTAAATACGTTACGGGATTCAACGAGCCTAAGGTTTACTTACGAAAAATTGAAAACATTAAATGTGAAGATAATAAACCTTACGGAATGTGATAAAAATGACAATTTTTCGTAATTAAACCCAGTCTCGTTGAAATCCGTAACGTCTTTACGGCTATTGTAGTTGAGTCCTAGTCTACACTATATACACTATATAACAAACCGAGAGTAAACAAACTTAGTTCACATTTTCAATTCAATTATACATATACGACGGAAATCAGGGTATGCTCAATCTCAAATGCCGCTCACCATTTCACGTGTTTAGTTTATAAGCCCTTTTTAGAAGGAATCTTCCGCTTCGAGTGAGCTTTTGAAAAGGCTGCTATATCAGCACCAGATAAACCCCAAGTTTACCATGTACATTTTAGTTATAGAGGAGTCAATTTTCATATCAAATGTTACGTACAATTTCCGCGACCCGCATTATTGCATATTGGAAGACCCCCTGTCACCCCGCATTATTGCATATTGGAAGACCCCCTGTCACTGGGTGCATACCCTTCAAAGAACGTTTTTTCAGTAAGGCACAGTGTTGCTGGAAAATTTCCGCAGCTCAGAGTTGAACGCTGTCGGTTTTTGTGGATGTTCCCATCCTAAAGGCATCTCAGTATTAGTACGATCAGAGCTGCCATTTAGCCGAAAATCGGCTAAATTTTAGCCGGAGAGATTCGCCAACCGATTTTTATTCGGTTTTCTGTCATTTTAGCCGAACAAATTTTAGAAATGAATCAGCGAAAAGTGTTCCTCCTTTTCTAGTTCTGAATTAACGACAATTAAATACGAATCAACTTACGTGCTTGCTTAGCTTAGCTTAAGCTTAGTTACAACTGCTCGAGTTGATTCCGAACGTGGCTAGGCCAAATTGATACGCTTGCAGGCAAAACGCAAAGGTAAATCGGCACCGGAAACACAATGCTGTGTTAATGTCAATCTTTGGTAGCTCGATGGACTGGTTTAGTAGTTTGATTGGTTACGCCCCCTGTTGTGTAATTTTGTTAATATGATAATTACATAGAACGGGAGATTGAGTTTTACTCTTTCGACACCCATATAGAGTCTACAGACTTTCATGAAGAAATTCTGAGAGTATACTGTATTTACATGTATCGATCAGTACAGGGCGATCTCATCAGGACAGCAATGAAACCCTGAGCTACCTGCTGTTTACACTACAGTGAACTCGGATGCCCAAACCTTTCTCATGATCGACAATTGTTAGTATAAGCGAAAATTATGTATAAATTATGTACAAATTAAGTGCGAATGGTATAAAATTTGTTAATAGTTTCCTTGAATTCAAAGATGGGTTTTAGTGTTCAATGTCATCGTAGTAATAACCTTATCCTAAATCGGTGTAATTGCCTTTATATTATCAAGTCGGCGAAAAAGCCTTGCTTTAAATCGACGTAATAGCCTGCATACCAGATTGCCGAAATAGCCGTCATTTTACAAGAAGAAGATAGAATCATTCATTCCAAGGGAGAAGCAAGTTCAGAGGTACCCAGTCTTTCCGAAGGTTAGATTCTTTTTAGCCAAAACCCTTCGATGCCGATGGCTACAAAAGTTCACGTAGAATCATCTACTGGAGTACGCCCCCTTTGATTTTGAAACTTCATTCGACAAACATCAAGGGCATCTTCCCAGTCATACAAATTCTTTTTCAGACCATCAGTGATACTGGGTGGTGGTGACTGTGAAACTGAATTCGGCTGCCGCGAACCTCTGATTAATGTTCTTCAATAGTTGGCGATCATTTTGGTGATTGTGCGCCCTGATCGAATCATTCGTCGGAATGTTATCGACCGTTCCACTTTCATCCCATCGTTGCGGAAGTATTCGCGGTAAATCTTGTGAAGGTATGTATCCAATGGTAGGTGACCACAGCTCGTGAGCTGCACACTACTTCAATGAAATACTACGCATTCAGAATATACAAGGTATTCTCATTATAAACCACGTTCCACCATTAGTGGACGAAATGTCGTGCAAAGCAATGTACAGAGAATACCATACTCTCTCTAATCGCTCTGTCTATTCAGTAAAAATGTATACACATTAGTGGACGAAACGTCATAGCAGTTCATGTGTCAAAATTTAATAAGAATACCTTGTATTCTCTGTACCGTGGGGAAATACAAATTGTGCAATCAACCTGTCGATAATGACGTTGAAAATGGTAACTCTAAATCCGTCCTTGTCATCAGTCAGTACGACTTCGATTTCGTTTGTTTCTACGTCATCAACAGAGAATTTGCCCCATTTTTGTGCAGGAACAACACATTGAATTTTTAATGTCTTGTGTCGTATAGATACCATTTCCGCCCTTGGAGGGCCCCGTACAAGTTTGGGTGCCTAGGCAACTGCCTAGTTCGCTTAGCAACTACCTAGTGTCCGTAGACAGAAGATCGCTGTTGTGAATACGCTACCCCATCCTCTTTTTTACTCTGTAATGAAAGCAAAATCAGTACTCTAATAATTATGCTTTTAAGTCATACTGGGCTCAAACAAGTGACCGGAATGAATACTTGCGGTGTTTTAGGGTGAAGCTGAAATAAAAGTAAATTTTAATTTGGTTTGGCCGTCAATACTGGCTTTAAATGCAGACTAATATCATATATAGCACAAGAACTAGATGTCGCATGGCATACTGGAGCAGAGTATACAGATTGTGAGATGGGTAGTGCATATCATATGTTTTAGAGGGTGCCGAAGGCAAATTTTTTTATCACATTTGATCGACTTGCTCAACACTTCAGATACGAAAAAATATGAATCACTCGACGTATACATCATTTCAAATGTTATGGTCCATTGGTCCATTACGGAATAGGCAACCCAGCCATACAGATTGTGTATACTTTTTTGGTACTGCATGCGACATCTAGTTCTTGTGCCAGCTATGCTAATATCAATCTCAATACGATTGATTCGTCTGTGTCGACTATGTCAGAACTTAAAGCAGCGCGCTTTATATACGCTTTGAAAGCATTGAGTTAAATGGGTTCCATTCATTTTGCATTGTAAATGAGCGTAATCGTGTGGTGAGTAGAGGCAGTTGTTTTCTGTCTTCTCATATTTTTTATTCTGTGGTGATTAGATGTCATTGTTATCTGCGCTGTTGGAAGCATCAGAGAAGTGGTTTATTTACTATTTACTTATGAATATTATACTTTGTAATTTTGTTTTTTCTTGTTGTTTGCAGGTTACTGGGGCGTGTATCTTTCTTCTGCCGAGAGCACTCTGAGCACTCTGAACGTTTATTTTTATTATTGCTCAGAGTGCGCAAACGAGTCCTAGCTAAACATTTGAGGATTTAGAACAATCCCTCAGAAACAACAATGGAGCACAAAAAAAAATATTGAATAGCTGACAGTTGTGTTCAAGTAATAGGAAACAAACAATGGAAAACTGAGCGACTATTAAGAATGCAAAACTTTTTAACTACATTTCCAAGTAAATAATATATTATATTTTACACAGATTTTCGCTGCGGTAATGTTATCGTGGAAGAGTATGACTGTGCTACATTATTCCAACACTGACAAACCAGGAAAATCCCTGATTTTAGCCGTCGTGCAAAATTTTTAGGACATGAAAATTAGGAAAACTGTATGTGTTCGACCAACCTAAAATTAAAAGAAAAGTTTTGATTAAATAAAAATAAAAAGGCTTACCAGCATCTGGGAAGACACAGATGCTAATGGTCCCACGATGACCTGAAATAAACAAAAAAAGAATTAAAATATGAACTCAAAAGATAAACATGAAGGTAATAAATGAATTTTTACCCAACAAATTGTGTTTACATACATAGTACCTCACCATGCATGCAAACAATAACAACAAACAAAATGCACTAAACTTTATGTTCAGCAACATAGAGTATAAAGGTATCTTAAGTACCCACGTACGGGCACATAATAAACCCATTTTCAATGCATTCGTGAATACCTGAGATGAGACTTTTGTAAACAAAAACTCACCTTGACAGGTAAACACGGTATTTGAAATGTTGGAATTACATACCAACCTGTAATAAATGGATTATTCCCTCGCTGAATACTGGTTCACCACACAAAACACTATTTTTTTTACGTAAAAATTAACAATAGATAACTCGCGCCGCGACTGACTCTTCGCATATAAACACCGACGTGTACTAATACTTTCGCGACGTTCAAAATGTCATCCCGGGGTAAAACGAGACGACGAAACCGATGGGCGCGTTCGCGTCGCGATATTTTTCACGAGTTACGGGTAATTCGCGATTTTATGAATGTACCTTTACACCAATGAGTGCGAAAGAGACACAAAGGTGTGAAAGGGACACGAGTTCTGAGAGGAATTTAGTAAATTGAACTATAAGATGGCGTATCGATAAGTTATGGGCACATATTCGGAAAACTTATCATAATTACGTGAAATTTAAACCAATTTCTATGGAAAGATGTCAAAAAATGCAATTTGTAATTTGTCATCAAATGACTACAATAAATTCACACATTGTAGTCAAATTAAGCTCAAAAATTGTATAATTCATTTTTATGGATATGAAATCGGAACAAAATTTTCTATAAAAAGGGGGTTCATTCTTCATTCTGTCTTCTTATTTTCAACATTGTCAAAGCGCGAGCACATGCAATAGCATTCCTCCCACAATTTGCAAGTTTATATCATCAAGTGTCATCAAAGGGAAATAGAAATTTCAGCAACTTTAACATATCATTCAAAAATAGAAGCAGTAAAGTTTTCAAAGGGTAATTCGCAACAGCAACAAAGTTTCAAGTGAATTTGTTGGTTAAAAATTTTAATAGCAACAAATTTAAATTAAATTCAAGGTAACTTTGTGAATTAATTATTTATTTTCAATTTGAGTTAAATTTCATTGTGTTCGCATGCCAGGTGTTGGTCATACACACATGTATGAACTTAACAAGAACGATTGAATTTTTTTATTCTTAATTTCTTCCTTTCAGCCAGTTAACTAATTCACTCAAGTAATTCGAAATTTCTAACAATTATTCATCGTGTAAAAAATATGCCATTAGGTCATTTTTACGCAACATAATAATGGAAACTAGATCTACCTTGAGTTCTAATTATTATTTACTTTCAGCCACTAGTGAACATATTAGTTAAGAAACAGAAAGGAAAATTTGTTATTACCTTATATATATATATATGACTTGTAACGTAACATAAAGTTCTATTTTGTCATTATTGAAAGAAAAGGGATAAATTCTAGTAAAATATAGTTTCTTTTTGTACATTTAAATTTCCTCTAGTTATTAAATACATATAACATCACAGTGAATCAGTGAATTGCAAGTGAAGTTTCTAGCTTTTACGTGTAAGTTGAGGGAAGTAAATTTTGCATATTAATAGAATTTGTTCGAGTAATTTATTTCTTCATAAGATTAATGTTTGTTTAGTCATTAGTATTATTCGTTTGCAATAAATAATTGAGTGAATAATAGAGTGACAAATTTCTTTTTATTTAACCGCTACACTCCACCAGAATATTCATTCCAGCATACAGCATATTCTCGTTTGTAATCATAGTTTGTTTGAAAGTCAATTATTGGAATTGACAGGTTTCATTAAATTGTGTTTTGAGAACGCAGTTGTGTGTAGACGTCAATTATTGGAATTGGCAGTCAGCTGTGATAAAACAGTATGTATACAAATAGCCAAGGTATTTACAGAAGCTAGTGGACTTTTCCTGACTGCCGAACAGTGTAATTCAAAGTTGAAGCTTTTAAATAAAAAATGCAAATCTATAAAAGCTTCCAACAGTAGGTACAACTGGACGTGGTTCCGTTAACTTGCTCCATTTTGAAGCGAGGCTGTGAAGTAATAACTGATTAACGGCTACAGTCGGCACATAGGGTGTAACAAATTAAAGAGGAGAATCTGCACTTTACAGTTTTTATAAAAAAAGGTTATGTTAATGACCTTTTTGCAAAATAAATAGAGGTCAAAGTACAAAAACAGCTAAGAAAATTCCAATTTTTTGGTTTTTTTTAGATCGCAATAACTTCTGGGGAAGAGTTGACTGAGCAGACGTTGGAAAGTCCTTGAAGTTATGCATACAATCAGCTTTAGGCGGTGACCGTGTACCCTGTAATTTTTAACCTACAGGGTGTTTTGTGAAAAACTATCATAATTTTTAAATCACCCTGTAACTCCGGAACGGTTGAGTACCCCCCTTCCGTACTTTTTTTGTTTTTTTTTGGGTGAGTACTATCACCTTCCGCTCTATGGACCACCATGGAGGAAACACCCTGTATAGTTTACTACACTCGGTTTCGATCTCACAATTAGAATCTAATTCCCAAATATGACTATAACTACATTAATAGCACAAATAAGTAGTCATAATCCGCAACTGCTGCCATATTCGAAACTATCGTTATTTACCACATTGAACTGAATTTCAAATAAATAAATCTATTTTTTACATATACATATAAAAAGGAAGGAAAAAAAAGTTTAAAAAACATGGAATTTATGGAAAACTTTATTTTTTTAATTAAATTATAAAAAAAAACTCTGAACGGAACACAAGTGCTTCTATTCTACGCTACACGTGACGTGAGCACACAGGAATACGGCAAAACAATAAAATGAGAATAAGACAAAAATATAGGTTGGGGCGAAACTTTTGCCAACATCATCATATTTACGGTATTTTTTAGAAAAACTTTGAGCATGAGGAACCAGCAAAAGACGAAACCTTAAATGGAAACTTTTTTGATTGCACTTGAGAGCAAACTGAAGTGTATCTTGGCTTTTTGCAGTGCTGTTGCTTGTGAAAACATAGAATCTGACGGTCCGAAAGAAAATGTTTATGATGGGAATTGCCACTTAAATTTGCTGTGAAGTGCATTCATAGATGTCAGCTGAGAAAATGTTCCTTTGAACTCTTCTCAATGTATGCACTTCGGTATTCAAAAGGCATGTTGTAGGAGGCATATATAATACATGCACATCTAAAAGCACCGGTGCAAAAACGAGAAGTGGTTGATGAGATTTCCGCGCCTTTTGCCTTAAGCATGAAATGTTGCAAATTTCTCTTCACTTACATATAAGGTAAGAAGGGTGGAGTGGAGGTTAGTAGGGGATGCTTTAAGAAGTTTCATTAAACGATTGTGTGGTAGATTGGTTTTAAAGGTTATTAAATTATATTTGCCGCATAATATTTTTGCCTTTTTTTATAAGTAGAATTCGTGAAAGTTAATTTTTATGAAGAAATTAGAGGAAATTTCTTTAGAGAAATTTCGAAAAGTGGCAGCATGTTGACATTAATTATATTTTATTATGGAATTTTTAAAAACAGATGTAATATATTTAGGTTATTTATTTTTATATTATATGTTATAATTCACATATTGGCAGAGCCAGTCAAACTTTTCTCCTGAAGAGAATAATTTTAAGATATCGACGAAATTTGCGCAATCAACAACTATGGACCAGGGCATAGTGCTTCGGAATCATATCAGAATCTGCTCGAGATTAAAAAAGGAAGGTAGGTAAGGAAAATAACAAATTTATTAATATATACTTAATCTGTGGTGACAACGTAATATAAGTCATTGAATCTCGTGACTGCACCTGATATTTGTAGGTTTTTAATTTCGAAACTAACGAAAGTACTGGAAGGTTTCGTAAGGTAGTAGAGATAGTAGGCTAATACTTTTACCAAATAAAAAGAAAACAAAAAATTGCCACTTCGAGCTCTGACTTGTTTGAAAAACATTGATAATTTGCTCTAGTTTGTTTTAAAGGAAAATAAAGATATTTAAAATATATTAAGAATTCATAACCAATCCCAATTTGTAAATCATTATTAACAACGAAGTAAAATAGTGTTCAATGATAATTTAACTGAACGTTACTTTACAAACAGATTAATATCTGCTTAAGTTTAGGATATTCTGAAAAGATCCTTGTAATAATTAGTAGAAAACATCCAAGAAGAAATAAATGTTTTCCATGTGAACCTCTATTTTCTGTGTTGAAATTTAAATCGCATAATTTTATTCATTATTGTAAAACTCATTTCTTTTCATATTCTTGGAGATCCTTGGAAAACTAAGGGGAAAATAGACTTTCCAGGAACCTCTGCACACTGAGAATATTTCCTCAAGAATATTAATCTCAGTCACAAACTTCTTTCTGACGAAGACATCCTTCTCAACTGAAGATACTCGCACAGAAGATTGATCTGCTACGGATGTTGTGCTGACGTTCTTCTATACTGAAGATTCTTCAAGCTTACAACGTTTGGTTGTATAACGTATTCTTCAAGCTTACAACGTTTGGTTGTGTATCCGTGTAAGGATATCTAGTCCTTTGGAATTCTTACGCATTAAGACCAGCATTGGAATTAACACACATCAACACCAGTATTACAAGAAAGTTTCTCTATGATATATCTCGATGTACCTCAACTACCTATAACCAAGACTCAACCACGTAATTACCTACGTTACTACAAAAATCTACATGAATTGAACCTCTTTAACCCGTTATTCCTTTATCCTAAGAACCTTTAATTTCGTGACAGGGGAAAGAAAGATCGCAAGCACGGAGGCCAGGGTGGCCTATTCTACTAACCGGTTAAGTAGGGGAAACTATAAGTCTGTAGAAGTTGACAAGAAACTAGGTATTAAGAAATAGCGCGGAACCGTGTTTAGGTGGGATTCGAACTCACGATCCCTGGGATGGTAGTCAGCGCGCTTGTCAACCGAGGTACGGAAGCCACCTAACTATCTTACGATTATCTTTAAGAGGTGATTCAAGATATATTTAAATTTGTACGCTCGAAATGCTTCATGAGCAATTGATCTGTCCTACAGGAGATTAAAATATAGCTTCATTAATTAAGGCTTTATTGCGCTGGGTTGTAGCTAGTTTAATTCTATTTATTTTTCATTTATTTTTATTTTTCTACTAACTGGTACATGTTTGGAAATGTATCTTAGCAAAAAACGTTTACGGATTGACATATCAACAATATTAATTTTACATTGTTTTTCTTTTATTTTAAATTATCCCAAGCCTACCTAGCTATGGCTTTCTACGTTCAGCAAGGTATTACCAGCGTGAATTTTTCAATGTGTGTTACCCGGTTTACACGGTGTTTTGACAGGAGTTCGAAAATGATCAAACCGACATGAACACTTGGCCACATGTTCACTCTGAATGAAATTCTGATCTTGCTAGCTATCGCACTGCATGACCTTAATCGATCAGCCCGTTTAGATCAACTTATTGACATGACTATGGTCGGCTGTATTGCCTTGTATAGCTCTGAGTGCCATCGGCAGGTGAACAAACCAGTACTGCCAATCAGTGTGGCAGACTAGTTCAAGCCGTTTTGCACTCGAAGAGTAGGCTGAACCACAATAGCGTAAAGGTACGTACGTACCTAAATCAACTTCAACTCATCGGAAGGGAACTTTCGTTAAGTTTAAATGTCAAATTATAATAAGTAAAAGTGCGGTAAGAGTCGCAAATTACTTACAGACGCAATGTGGCATACTATTAAATTATTATTAAATGAATTAAAAGTGCAATATAAAAACTGAAATGGAACAAGAATGGTACTGCGAATTGATATAGGACATAAATCTTCAACTATATCAACTTCCGTTTGTGAATTTTTATTTAATTGAAAACATTAAATATCAAGATATAACCCTTATGGAATGTGATATTGATTTAAGGCAAAATTGTAAAATGTCGTAAGTAGACCACAGTCTCGTTGAAACTCCCAAGTTCTTTACGTCTATTGTCGTTCACCGTAGTGGCTGATCACTATATATTTGTATGTGCATGATTCGATACATATTGACAAATTGTTTATTTCAGCATTTGCCTTCTGTATGCTTTGAATAGAGCGGCTTGCATTGAAGGCCAAATACAGTGCGGATAAAAATGGACTTCATTAAATCATCTCCATAAAAATAATAATTGAGAAGACTAAAATCTGAGCTTGTTAAGGGCAGTTAACATTATCCCTTGATAAAAACAACCTATTATCATTATTATTATGCGATTTTGATCAGTGAGTCATGGCTTACACCAGGATCCTTTCAGCTTTTGTTTCAGTACCCACTTTTGAACTCTTGCGTTCTGACAGGGATGGTAAGGTTGTAGGAGGCGCTGCAATTTATATTCGGGAATGCTTAAAAACCAAGATATTATGCCATACCCGTGATAATGCACTGGAGATCATTTGTGTAGAGCTAGATACGGAGTTTGATAAATGCGTTCTTTGCTCACTCTACTGTCCGCCAATATAATTTCATCCCGACAGTGTAGGCGCATTCGATATTTCTCTGATAGCTCTATCTCATTTGTACTCTCACATTATTGTTTCTGGCGACTTTAACTTTAATATCCTTCGAAACGACTATCAATCCGACACATTGCAATTTTTCATCCAATCTTTTGCATCTGAGAGTAGTCAAATCCTCCCCTACATATTTCAATGCCGATCCTCGTACGCAGTTAGATCTTTTACTCACCACTGACCCCTCATGTATAATACGCCATTCGTAACAATCCCCCCTGCAATTCATGACTACGACATCCTATACCTTAAATATAATTTACCTATTCCATCTCAATTAACTGCTTTCCGCCTTAATAAATATCGTAATTTAAAATCTATAAATACGGATTGCTTATATGAGGAATGCAGTAATATAGACTGGAATGTCATCTTGGAGCAGATCTCAGGTCCAGCGTTATATGCTCTAGACCAACAAGTAGTCGCTTTAAATGACGTGGTCCCATTCAGACTAAACGTAAAAAAATAAAAGGCTGTCCCTGGCTCTCACCTAAGATAAAGAAATTAATCTGGGAACGCGATTTTTTATATCATCAGTATAGAAGACTTAAAACTGCCACCAGTATTATACCAGCACTTCGCCATCCTCTCAGAACACTCCTATCGATCGCACAGGATTGTTTGCGTTGCATTTATGAGATTGAGGCCGTGACAGCTATCTTATATATCCAATCCGATGCTATTGGACCAGATGGAATCCCACCACGCTTCGTAAAACTAATCTTACCTTTCATTATTGGCCCTATTGCAAAGGTATTCAATAGCTGTTCAACGTTCAGCGAATTTTCCTCTCTATGGAAGGAAGTGGTTCCAATCACTAAAAATTCCTCTACTAGCGACTCAGGGGCTTCAGACCTATAAGCTTATTACGTTTTCTAGCGAAGGCACGAGAAAAAATCATGGCAAATTAAATATCCGACCACCTGTATCGAATGAATTCCCTGAGTCTTGGTAGTCAGGCTTTCGTCCTGGGCATAGCTGTGAGACAGCTCTCCTAAAAATAATTACGGACATAAGAACCGCTTTGGATGGTGACGATATTGTGCTCTTAGACTTTTCGATTTCTCAAAAGCCTTCGATAGCATTGATCACAAAAAACTACTTAACAAGCTGAGGAGCGTTTTTGGATTCGGCTCGGCGGCACTGAAATTAATTAGAAACTTTTTGGAGAAACGCTCGCGACGAGTTAAAGTGAACGAAGCTGTTTCCTCTAGGCTTTCTTTGTCTGTCGGTGTCCCACAAAGGCCAATGCTGGGAGCTCTGCTCTCTAGTCTTTTTCTTAATGCTTTGCCAACTCTTATCAGAAATAGCTCTATTCATCTGTACGCTGATGACCTGCAAATATATCTTGATCGTCCCATGGGGGGCTCTTAGACGACTCTGTTAGCTGAATTAACGATGATCTTTATAATATATTAAAATGGTCAATCGACACTAATCTAAAGCTCAAGCCGAAAAAATCTCAAGCGCTAGCGGTAAGCAAAAGTAAGTTACGATCCCACCAGTAACTTACTTACTTTACTTCGTCAATAAACATAATGTTATCGAAGTTGTTGTAAATCTTTATTCGATGAGTATATAGTTGGTTGACTATTGCGCTACTTGAATTTTAAATGCTTTCAGAAGAATGTCACACTTTAAAATTGAATAAATCGACGATTTTTTAATGTTTCTTAGGACTTGACTTCATTTGCATATTGACAGGCTGATGGATTTCGTTTTACCAATTGTTGCACATGTTAGATTGTTTTCTGCGCGCCGTATCCTAGTGTACGGATCAATCACGACTAAAACAACCCCAGGTTGTACACGCAACTATCCATGCCTTACATCCTTCCAATCTACATTCACTTTACGGAGAAAGCACAGAAACAAAATACACAAACAAGTCCTGGATACCCTGTACTAGAAAAAAACAAACTGTCCGGATAAAACCGTAACCGAGAATCAAACAACGTGGCGGTAATCAATTATTATCTTACTTCTAGCCATATTTCTTCTACTCATTTGTTTTTGTTTAACTTTTAAATGCAAGAAAAAAAAATTTCATCATCACAACCAGCGGCACACTGAAAGAATGCATCTTTTCCAGATTAAATTTACCAGACCAAAATTATACCTCAATCAACCTTTAAATCTTTAATGTCAACAAATGATTAAAAAGGACAGAGTGAAGGATAATTACGCGCCTTGTGCACAAGGCATTACAGAGAAGAAGAACCAGCTAGGAAAAGCACAATGTTTGCTTAAAAGAGGGTAAGAGTAGGTACGTACATAACAACGCCTTTCACGTTAAGTTTGCCATACTTAAGGATAGAGAGTGCTGTTGGCACACAAAAAAAAATAAAATAAAAAAAGAGCAAAATTTTTTAATTAGAAAATGACCCCATCATTTTCCATCCCATACCTCAATATATTTTCATGAAAAGCTAAAAAAGAAAAACCGAAAACAAAAAAAAGGTATTTTGCTAGCTTTCTCGTCTCTTCTTGTTTAAAAAAAAGGGGGAAAATTATTAGCGCATTTCACAGGTCTTCTCAAGTAAATTGACTTCAGCAGGTGAGGAGCTTTGCGCCCAGACCTTTTAAATATTCATTTGGATCACTTGACAGCGAGACAATTTCTGCCTATTGCAGATTTCAGGTGTTAATACGGGAAACTTCATTCAAGAGATAAATTCATTTTGAATCATGACTTGTGAGGAGCTTTTTAGGGAAGCCGACAAGAGTGAGCTGTTAGAAGTAAGAACAGAAAGAAGAAAAAAACATGGTTAATTGAATTGGAGGGAAAAGGGGCGGTAAAGTGAATTTTCCGTGATTAATGGAGAAATTGTTAGATTAAATCATCAAAGAGAATATTTATGTTTATTTTCGAATTAAAAAAATTTGTAAGATGCTTAGCGATTATCACGTCAAGGCGATTAGTCCAAAGCCAGTAAGTTAGTAAGGTAGTAAGGTAGTAAAGTAGTATTTACAGGGACCGAAAGAGGTATAAGAAATATTTTAAAAGTCTGGTTTTAACACTTTGTTATTGATATTTTATATTTTATCTTCTAATGAAATAGTTAAAAAAAGAATTAAATTTTCTTCTCAGTAAAAAACAGTCTTATCTTAAGTTTTATATTTCTCTCTCGGTTTACCATTTAAAAATGAGTTTTATTGTTGCTCTCAATAAATAAAACTCATAATTCGAGTTTTTCATTTTTCTCAGCTTTTAACAGTTAAAAATGAGTTTTATTTTTTTCCTCAAGAAATAAAACTCCTTAATTGAGTTTATCATTTTTCTCAGCATTTAACAGTTAAAAATGAGTTTTATCTTTTCCCTCAAAAAATAAACCTGTCCGAGTAAGGTTCTTAGGGAAAGAAAAATTGGAATCGGCAAACCCTTCTTGGTGTTGCTATATATAGCTTTGGATTTTCACTGTAAACGGCCGTTTAAAAAAAAAATGTAAATTTAAGTTCAAAAATAGGACCAATCGGGCAACTGTTTCGTACGGTTGTAATACAAAATTGTTTAAAAAAATTGACAAATTGTATCTTCTAACAAATATATGACAACAAAAATAGAGAACGTTCATTGATAAGTTTTATTTCCTGATGAAAATAAAAAACTCTGATTATGAGTGCTATTTCTTGAGGAAAAAAATAAAACTCATTTTTAACTGTTATAAGACGAGGAAAATATAAAACTCGAATTATGAGTTTTATTTCCTGAGGAAAAAAATTAAACTCATTTTTAATTCTTATAATAGACGAAATATGTAAAACTCTGACAAAGAGTTTCATATCGCTGTAAAATAGGATAAGTATTTTTTTTAACAGTTAAAATTGAAATATAAAAAATATGTCTTACAATAACAGTTAGGATTGGATTTATATATTAAAATCGAAACTTTCTTGATTTCAACGTAGGCAGCTATTCGAAGTGCTGTACATAGACCCCTACGCTACTTCCTAGAAAATTTTATGAAAGAGTTTTTTCGCTCACAAAAAAATAATAACAGTTATTTTCGGTCCCTGAGTATTTATAAAATTTTCTTTCTTTCATTCACTAAACTATAATTCATCAAAGCTCTCTGGCAAGATGTTTGGTAGTTCTGTCTTAAGTAAGAACGGAAAAATAATTTTAATTAAATTATGAAATATTTTCTAAAATTAAAATTTGATTTAATTAAGGTGTTGGGTATTAATGAGATGGTTGGCCGCGGTTTTGTTGCAAATTTATAGAAAATTAAATGAAAAGACGCATACAATTAAAAACTCTACTAGTAATGAAGTTATTCATATTCTTACATCGTGAGGTTTTAAAATTAAAATGTTTAGTCTACAAATATGAGGTAAGAAAAAAGTCATCTTAAATAATAAGAAAAACAGTTTGTCAGCACAAGGCATCATTTTGTCATCTCAATGATCAAAGCTTTTTTCCTAAGATCGAGAGTTTAGAAGTATTTTTGTCCAATTCGTCTTTAGCCATTGTACATTCAAAAGTACCCACACATAATTTTATAGCCTTCTTTCCATATTTTCACTGTTACAATGTAATTGCCAGATCCTTCGACTTAAGTTAGTTTCACTCTAGGTTCATTTAGATCTTTATGGTCTTTGTTAGAATTTGAATTAGATTTTGTTTAGCCAGTAAACACGTAATATATACACCCAGGTGACGCCACAATTATTTTCTTCAAAAATGTATCTAATGAGGATCCTTTTGCCCCAAATAATATCGATGTCAAACCTTCTTTGATATTCCCAAAATTGGTAACAAGCCATTGGCGTTCCTTACAGGTTCACCAGTGGAAATTCGAGAGACTCGAATTGGACTTCCTAGAATACTTTCTATGGTAAAGTGGGTTATATCTAGAAAAAGTCGTAGTTTTTGATTGCGGCCTAATATCAGAAAGTGCTGCTTGTTTCGCCAGGTCCTTGAAAACAAAAAACGCCTTGCTTCCTTGCATCCCTCCAACTAAATAAGACAGATTGCTGATTATAAAGTTAAGTACGGTGCCAATGCTGCTATACATCTACAATATTCCAGAAAACTGTAGCATGCTATTTCGGTGATGTACGTACGTGTTACGTGTATGTTCCAAGCATTTTTTCCATGAAAACAATCTCACTTTTAACAGCATTTTTATATTTCCATGTTTCTCTGCATTTCGCCTTGAAAAACATCCTTAGTATAGGTGCATCTTCGTAGATGGGGTTAATGCAATGTCAAAAGACTAAAGAAATTCATATCAAAGATACCAAATCAACCAGATCTCCTCACAGATAATGATGCAGTGCGGACCTCCTCTTTTGGTGAATCTTTGGATATTTTGCTAGGTGAACACTTCCCTGATAAATCAAACAAGGGCTTTCTATCTATGCATACCGAAACTTTTCATGAGGAAACCGTTTCCTAGGATAGAGAAGTGTCCTTCATCATGGACGAATGGGTGACTCGTTCAAACGCTTTAAATCCCCGGACAAGGACGGCATTTTCCAAGCCCTTCTTCAATACTCGGGTGATCCGTTGATCAGCAACTTAACCCTTTACACAAAGCAGTATGTTACTCAAACGACTTGACGAACTGGTGCAAAAGGCGATCCAACTAGTCATGCAAGGGGTACGGACTACGACTGAGTATCAATCCACGGAAAACTGACTTATACCTCCTCACCGTGAAAAGGAATATCTACAGTTTGAACCTGTCCTCGATTGGTTCCACGCATTTGGAAATAAAGGACGGAGTAAAATACCTTGGTATTTTATGAGATAAAAAGTTATACTGGAAATCAAACCTCGAAGACAGGAAGACAAAGCTCTTAGAGTCTTCGCCTTGTGCCGCAGAATGGTACCGAAGAAATGGGGACTCAAACCGCGGATGATCCTATGGATATACACTAGCGTCATCCGACCCATGCTTCCCTACTACTCTGTGGTATGGTGGAAAGAAATAGACTTCGCCAATCATCAGAAGATATTGGAGAAGATTCAGAGACTGGGCCCCCTTAGCGCAAGCGGCGTTCTTAAGTCAACTAGGAGGTTTTCCTCAATATACGCCCTGTGCAAGTACGTATTAAGCAGGGGCGTGGACTGCAGCGCTAAGACTGCCCCTTAATCTTAGCTAGCTTCACACGGGAACAAGAGTTCCACATGAATGCATCTATGAATTCGTGCAGTCTATCGCACTTGGCATCGACAGGGACAGTAACCACAGATGTAAATCACCATGCACCTCGAAGGCCATGCCACGGTTTTCCAGTTTTCCAGACAGAAGTCAGGTCGGAGTAAGGAGATAGTCATCTGCTCAGACAGCCAAGCGGCTGTCAAGGCTTTATCTAAACCCTTTACAACCTCGATAAGACCACCCTGAACTGCCTCTCTCGGTATAACAGGGTAATTGTTCAGTGGGTGTCAGGGCACAGCAATATTAGCGGGAATGAAAGCCTTAGTGTATACTCGGAGGAACCTGTAAACCTAATCCAAATCAAAGTATAGTAGGACTTAACAAGCCAACCCTGAGAGGTCTAGTGTCTAGTCTTGCTGGGCACACTTCTGTCAGGAGTCATCTTCACAGGATGAAACTTGTTGATGATCCTACATGCAGGAGTTGCAAAGAGGAATCAGAAAGTTTGACGCAGTTCTTTTGTAACTATCTGGCACTCTCAGGAATACGATACAGATTCCTTCGCTCATACTTTCTGTTCGAGTTGCACGATGCCGGAAAAGCGGGTTGGGGGCCAATACTTAAATTTATAAGAGCATCCGGTTGGCATCTATGAGCGACTGCTCACGGGTCTAGAGGGTGCACAATGATCCTTGAATTGGCCTACGCTCGGGGATCCCTCAGGATCCCAAACCTAGTTTTCAATCAATCAATCAATGGGTGCCGCTTTATTTTCTTAGGCACATATGAACAAATAGTAACTTTTTCGTTGAAAATAAATATAGTTGAAAGCCTTTCCCCTGGACGACAGAATCTCATTCGGCATGTAGCTTTTTTTTTCTTATTATTATTTTTCCACTGTCCCTTAAAGAGAATAATTGCAGGTTATCAGGGGACATGCTAGTGGTAGAGAAATGATGAAAAAAATTATTCAGTGACGATCCACTGATCAGAGCCCTTAAACCGTTCGTAAAATTGTTTGCCCTGTATAGCCATATCTGAATCTTGAAGGTTTTATCAAAGTCGTATCCCACTGATTGCATGTCTAGAACTTGTCTTTCGCGGCCATGATGAAAGTACTCATTCCGATAATAAAAGAAATTAATTTATTTTGTTACTTTATTAGCAAAGTACAGGCCAATTTAAGAGATACCAAGATTTTTTTTTAGATTATTGAAAGATATTCAAAATCAATTGTTCATACAATTTAAAATTTTGTTAAAAACGAAATTTGGAATGTTTCTTTCGTCTCAAGCATTTCGGATGAAACTACAGAGATATTTCTGTGAAATTAAAACTACTTGCATGTCTGAAATATTAACGTATGTAGGTACGAAAGGAATTGCTCGCGAACATTTTGTAGGCTTTTGTAGGCTTCAAAGGTGGGGAGAAATTAATTTCGCAGGGCTATGATGGTGTAGCTGTTATGTCCGGTGAAGTAATTAGCTTACAAAAATGGGTAAGAGGCACTTTTTCCGGCGTGAGTTTTTTTTCACTTTTTCTCTGATAGGCTGAACGTAAGTTTAAAAACAAATCTTGTAACAGAATTAAAGAGTGTCGGATATTCGTTTTCTCCACATCAGGATTTTCAACCTTCTTAGCTATTTAAGAGAACAAGGTTGGCCTTTTGATGAAATAGTTTGGAAAAGATTGCCCAATGTTGCCCCTACTAGATGGAATTATAACGGTGCGATTTTGCAATTTTAGAAAATAAGTTCGATTTACAGGAATTACTATAAAGTATTGTCACTAGCGGAAATTCGAAACTAGTTTCAATTATATATTAATCGAATAAGCGAAACTTTTCATTTTCCAAGTATGCGAAAAATGGTTAGGCATTATGTAGACGATGAAATATATATAGAACCTAGTTTCAGGCAGTTCCAGTCACACACACATTAAACGCCTAGACTTTTTGTGAAATGCTGAATTACATCAAGTGTCTAAGACATATATATATATATATTTACATGAATATATATATATACAGGGTAGCTTAAAAATCTTGCAAATACTTCACAATCCATGAAACAGTCTCCCGCACTACTATATGAGAGCCCTAACGGAGTCCTAGCATTCTAAAATATTTTCAGGGTTCTTATGGAAAACTGACAAAAGTTTGATTTGAATAGCTCCTCCACCCTAAACTACTATTTATACAGAAAAATGGCGTTCTGATAATCTCAAGCTTGCTTTATTATCTTCCGAATCGAAATAACATTTTTATACCTTTCTTAACAAAATTATTTCCAAAAATTTATCTTAACCAAATGACTTCGATTCCTCAAACAAAAATTCTCAGCTGCACATATACACATGCAATTATTACTCAGCTGAGAGTTAGTGAACGTAAAATGGTAAGGTTACTTTGTAATCACAACTATTTTATGATTTTGTTAAATAAGGTGTATACAAGTGTAGCCCGTGGGAAGATAAGGAACTATCCTCTATGGATAGTAGCTTAGGCTTTATAGCAAATATAAAGCCAATGTTGACACTTTTCCATAAACATCAATATAGAACATTTTAGAGAACGGACTCCCAACGCACACATACAGACTTCTGTTTCAAGGCTTGGAAAGATTTTCGACGGTTTTGCGAGGCCCCAAAAGTGACGTCCAAAGGTAAAATTTAGAGGCCTAATATTGAGGTGTATTCGAATCACCCCATGTAGGTTATCCGATTTTGCGTAGTTTTCGAGGTACGGTTTTTTTCGTGATTTTTTTCCAAACTACTAATTTGAACATATTTTTGGTCATAGTGACCTGATTAATAATTTTTTTTCCAATTTAGTTGAATTTTAGGCCCATACAACGCAAAGAGACTTGATTCCGTAGCTCATACCATTGAGTCAAAAGAGTTTTAAATTACAAAAAGTTTAAAATAATGAAATGTACCAAAACATTTGAGGGCGATTTAAAAAAAAGTCACTCAACTTTTTTCATCCAAATCTATTTTAGAAACCTCTTAATTTTATTGGCTATTTACTGTGTAAATTTTTATTGAGTTATATCCATGGCATCATACTTAAAATTCAGTTGAAAAGATACTAGGTCTTTAATCTATTCGAACTGGGATACTACATTTTTCGCACTTTAGATCGGCTTTAGCTTGGTAGAGTTATGTCCGATCGGAAAACAAGTTTTAATGTTTACCTGAGCTCATTACCAACTATAATTCGTAGAAGATTTTTTTCTTTGAGGGGGTGTAACTTTGGTGTATGTGACCCAAGTGCATGAAAATGGGGTTTCTGGCCACGAAAACGTCCGAAGAAAATTCCCTGAGTCTGGAAAATGTAAACCATCCGATAGTACTCGGCGTACCATATTGGGTTTTTTTACCCCCAACCATTAATGTATCCAGAAAAAAAATGTTCAACGAATTGTAGCTGGTAATGAGCTGAGGTGAACAGTGAACCCCGTTTTCCGATCGGACATAACTCTACCGAGCTAGAGCCGATCTAAGGTGCAAAATATGTAGTATCCCAGTTCGGAAAGATTATAGAATTAGTACGTTTTGAACTGAGTTTTTCAGAAAATAAATTTTTGTTATTGACTTAAAAGATGCTTTGAAGAATTAGAGGCAGAAAGTTTCATACCCAAAAGAAATTTTTTTCAACCAAAATGTAGTCTTTAAACAGTCGAGTTTTTCACATTTTCATATCATTTCAAAAGTTTGAACTTGATTTTTCAAAACATCACACATAACTCCAACAATTTTCATTCATTTCATTTGAATTTTTAACAATATCTTTAGAATAACATTTTGAAGTGAAATACGTACGGAATTTCTGATAAGCCCCTTTAATCATTATTTATTAACACATGATTACCCTTTTTTGTGTCGAAAATTGAAGGACTTCATTTAAATATTCGCCAATCATACAAAAATGAATATTTTCAAAATCCCTTGCGTATTTCACTAGCTATGAGCATGCAGACTAAGGGCCGTATTCACCAAGCCATTTAATTGAAATTTAATTTAATTTCTATTTTAGTACTCCCGTTAGAGAGGGTTAGGGCTCACTTAATTTAAAATTAAAGTTATATATGCGTTATTATAACATAAAATAACCCAAATTAAATTTTAATTTAATTTTAAGTGTGCCCTAACCATCTCTTTCAGCAGTACTAAAACAGAAATTAAATTAAATTTCAATTAAATGGCTTGGTGAATACGGCCCTAAGTGTTGTTTTCCAAATTAAAAACTGCACCTGCAACATTGCGTGCCGCAGAGGGGCTCAAATTCGACAAGCCTCGTGAGAATGGCTCTGGTGTCGCTATTTGTTAATATCTGTCGATGATAACTTTTTGTTTGATGCCTTAATAACTTAAGTTAATAACTTCCTTGAATATTATTATTCTATTAAATTTTCTTACATACAAAAAAATTGTAAAAAAAAACTCTTTTTTTAGGCTGTTATAGTGGTTTTACCCTTTAAGGAATTTTACTGGAGATGATTGCTTACACAGTTTAGCACTGTTGTTGACTTCATCAATCTGTCAGTATGCCTACACGTGGCGACCCGTGGTAACGAACTTTTATAGTTAGGCTAAATGTCGAGGATGAGGGATTTCCATATCTGCTCTGAGAGTCAGACACCTCCTATTGTACAAAACCATAATTCTACGATTCGGAAAACTGTCTGGAAAACCCGACTCATTCAAGGATAACAACGACAACCTTTTATTTCAACAGGAAGAATAATTATGGGTGTATATCATTGATATTTGTATATTGCTCTACACTTGTAGTATACTAATATAATATCCTGAAAAACAGAGCTATAATTTACGAAATATGAATTGCTTTCCTTCTTTTTAACTCATGCCTTTCCACGCAAAATTTACCTTTCGAAATTTTTCGTTTAGGAGGGGAGTAATGTCACTTAAATACTCATAAGCCTTTACTAGGATATTGCTGTATCAAATTTGAGCAAAGAGGTTATTTCATCGGTTTTAACGATATAGCTGCAATTCATGGTCTCAGAGTATGGCACCCAAAAAACAATGTCCACGTGGTAAACTGAACTCACACAATTTATTCGTCTACACTCGAGCACAAATTATGGGCGTTTGAAATAAATTCATTTTGTCCTTATCAAATCTTTCGGCTTATTCGTTCCAATCGCTTTTTTATTTCATATGAGCAAAAATATTTCTTGTGGGATACCAGTCTTCGGAACTAGAAATAAGTTTCTATTCATTAGAATATCACAAATGCCACAAATGTTCTTCAAAATATTAATCTTGCCCCTCTCTAAGTTTATTTATAGCACACGCCACTACTGAACTCTTAACTGAACAGGCCACAACATTTAAATGACCAATCAGAATTTCACTACGCTAAGTACAAGAAAAAGCAAAATTATCATTATGAATAGGTGCTATCACTAAATAATAAAAATAACGTTATAAGTAAAATCACCCAACTGCATCCGCTTCGATTAATAGAAGTTATCTAAACGTGAAATAATTCAACAAGTTCCATACAGAATCTCGGAAAATTTATGAATTTATCAACCATTCATGTATCCCATGTAGATGACTCGAAGAACCTTATATCTGTGAGATGAGAAGAGCTTTATTTAAAACGTCTATTATTCACGCCCCATACATCCTGATAACACAGCGCACTATGAGAAACTTTACAGCAAATTTGCTTCAAAAAGTGGAAACGAGTGAGTGCGAGAAAATATGGAACTCGTGAAAATTCCTCCTAATAAAATGGGCCGCGAAATTTACAAGTACGGCGAAAACTGAATTAAAAAGCGGTGCTAGCTAGACCCTGGTTTATCATGCCAAGCCGGTACCCCCAGAGCGGTTGAAGTTAATTTGCGCACATAATGCTATTCCGGGGAGTTTTTCGCTTTTTTTCCCCCGTTATTTCTTCCTTGCCAGAATGACGGAGGGCATACTGAATACCATTACCGAAAATTCGATTGAGATTAATGTGCCCCCCCCTCCCCCGGCTTTGTTGCTGTTAGCTGGAATAACTTGGAGTGCGGATGAATACACACATACTCCAGAGGAACTTGTTTCAAGGAATAACGAGATAATGGTGTTAATGGTCCTAATGCAAATTGCTGATGAGTAAAATACGTTTACAGTGGAATTTTGAAAGGGCTCCCATCACCAACAAAAATGTCTGATCTGGTGCCAATATGATAACATTTGGGAATTTTCCTAACATCTGTATAGAGAGCAGATTTAACAGGTAGAACAATTATGGAAAATGTGCGTATCGAATAGGGCCGTATACATGTTTTCGTGGTGTCATAATATTTTAGCCGACTAAATAATTTTCCAGTTTGTTCTCGACTCGATTTAACTGTTTGCTCTTGATGTGAAACAATGAAAGTGGTTAAAATACACAACTGAGTAGCATGTAAAGTCATAGAATTGTAGTACAGCATACATTCGACTATAACTATATTCTGCAGAAAATGTTTTCTTTAATGGGAACAACTGTCTGCAATGATCGTTCTAGATAATAATCCCGTCCCAGCTGTACTATACGTGCAGATGGTACTTTAAACTTTCATAAAATTTCCATGAACAAACAAGGCGAAAGCTCATTTCATGGACATAAGCTAAACCATTTTACACTATATACGTACTGTGCAACGCCATTATTGCAACAACACAACTTTTACTACTTACTCCCTCGACAACATTTGAATGGACAGATGTCTCGTCGCCGTGGGAGGATATCCTGTGAAAGATTTCCTTTTTGAGTTTTCGCATGGTAATTCATGCAATAACACTTACGGTTAATCACCTATTTCGTCGTTAGGCTCTGGTCTTTGGTTATTTGTAGATGTAGCTGTGCAGCTATATCGAGTTAAATACAAATAGTTATTATATGAAGACCTGACTGGATCGTTTTGTAACAAGGATGGCCGACTAAGATATAGGTATACTCATATATTATCCTGGAAAACAAACTTTACCATATCCTGATAAATTACATACATAAGTATACTATGTGTATTTACTAGTTGCTACTGCTTCTTTATGTGGAGTGTAATAGCTCTATGAAATGTTTTTTTAGGCAAACATAATAAGAAATCTTCCATATGAATATGAGAGAGGGAATGGAATTTATTTTAAACAAAATTAAAGAGATTCTTTTAATTTTGCTTCTACAACTTCAAAACAGGATTTTTCAGGTAACCTACTTTTGTTTACAGTAGATATGTCTGGGTCTGAAAGTGATATATTTTATGTGGCAAGTTAATGTACATAAATAAACTAGAAAGTAAGCCAGTAAATTTTTATTTTTATAAAGGGTGTTCTATTTATTTGGGTCTAGGTCTTGCAATAAAGTCCTGTTCTCTTTTTAGGTCTTCCTTTTCCATGCCTTATTACACAAAAACGTCATACCTAATATGGAAAATTTATCTATGGTGCCCGGGTAAAAGAGTACAACTAAGCCACAATATGTTGAAAATGTGAGTTAAGTCCATATAATAATCCTTATTGGTTAATTCAAACTTTAGGCTCAACAGTATAAATCTTCGAGTCAATATTTCTACAAAAAATCCAATGAAAATATCAAAAGTATAAGTCGACTTACACCTACTATTTTTTACTGACATGTTATTGGTTTCACTTGTCGCTTTTCGTTTTTTCAATTTGCTTCTCATTTAACTACATGTTTTAGAACTTTTGAAAAAGTCTTTTTCTATGGGTTGCGTTTACCGGTTACAAGGAACGGATAAGAATCAAAAGGGCGTATAATGCGCAAAAACTGAAGTCTGGAGAAAAATTACCCCAGAGTTTTTACAGTTTCTAAAAATCTGACGGTAATATTTGTTTTACGGCAGTCGCTAAAAGTATTATACATATTCGTTTCAAAAAAGCTAGCATAATTTGAAAAATCATAATTAATTATTTTTTGTATGCCACATTTTTGCTGCTAAACAAAATACTACAAAATAAGAAACAACTACTGGGAGAATTTAATAATAGAGGAATTCACGAATATTATTCCGCAAATATCAACTCCTCTTAAATCTCGAGATGTAGCCCCGACAGCTGGAAGTTCGGAGGTAATGAATTCCTCGTTCCTCGTGAAGCTCGTTAGCCTCACTAAGATTTACCAACACCAACTTCCCGTCATCATTTCGATAAAAAGCCAAAAGTGGTATCCAACGTGATGACATTACTCATAATTTAATAATTTCCTCGATAATGCAAAATTTTTAGTTGGAAGTAGGGAAAACTCAATTCCTGCCGAACTGTTTTTTTTTTAAGTATAGCAAACAAGTCGACGAAATAGATAATAACTTCTGGCGCAGCTCAAGGTAGCCATCTTGGACCACTCCTTATAATTACATCAACGATGTATCTCTGATTTTGGCTAATTCCAGAATTCTTTGCTATGCTGATGATGCCAAAATCTTCCGCATTGTTTCTAATAAAAACAAGTGTAGATTTTTAAACTCGGACTTAAACACCTTTCATAAATGATGTGTTATTAACTGTCTTCCTCTTAATATCAACAAATGTACTACTATGTCCTTTTCTCGTAAAAGGAGGCCATTGGGATTTAATTATACTTTAGATGAATGCTTATTAATTAGACTTGACAAAACCAAAGATTTGGGTGTTTTCCTTAATACTCGTCTTTCCTTCGAACATCATATTAATTCAATCGTGGCCAGGGCTAATGCTACTCTGGGGTTTGTAAAGAGATGGTCAAGAGAGTTTAATGATCCATTCATAACGTAGATCCTTTACTGCACTTTCGTTAGGTCCATTTTTGAGTATGCCAATCCTGTTTGGTCTCACTTCAATGCTGTATATATAAATCGCATCGAGGCTGTACAGCGGAGTTTTATCGGATTTGCTCTGCGTGGACTTCATTGGGACAACCCTATTATTCTGCCTCCATATGTTGATAGGTCTAAACTCTTTCCATTAGATTCTCTTGAGAATAGACGAAAACTTCCAGAGTTGCTTTTGCATTTCAGTGTATACAAGGAGTGATAAACTCCCCTGAGCTCTTAAATTTTTTCAATATATCTGTTCCTGTGTGTTCCTTGAGGAACTGTGACTTCTTCGTTGTTCCTAAACATAGTACAGATCAGCTTAGTTAAAGTTACTTGTTTTTTTCATTATTATTGTTATGTATGCTTTTTATCGTTACTATGGTTTTGTATATTTTTGTCATTTTATATTTATATTTCACTTTTGTAAACTCAGTAATCAGATCGTTGGTGAAGTTCTAAATAAATAAATAAACGCGAAGGTTAATGTGGACCTTAGAATATGGTGCGAAATCCAGTCGGATATAATAAATTTAATTAGGAATTAGTTTAACAAACCATGTAAAACCTTTTCTACAAAAAAATATATATATAGAATAAACGAAACCCTTTTCAAATTGAACGAAACTATTTTTACATTAAATGAAACCCTTTTCGCATGGAATGACACTTTTTTCAAATGAAATGAAACCTCAAGGAATAATTGTCGAAATTTAATTTAATTTTTTCATTATAGCGAGTTTTACAGTCCCAATTTTAAAATATAATGAACTTTGTAGTCCGATACAGTTTTAGTCAAGTATTTCTCACTGACTTCGATTGTGTTACTGGAGTGTTCAAGTAATATTAAGTGATATCAGTGCAGATCATAGCATTGTCGATGTAATTGAATTCCAATTATGTCATTGATATGATTTTTGTAATTCCACAAGCAGCAGACCATTAACCCCTCCACTAATGAATTAGCAAGGTAAAGAAAATAGGTCATTTTTGGGACATTATTCTAGGAATTTATTGAAAAACGTTTCTTTTTTAACATTTTCCAGGTAATGAAATAAGAAATACTGTGCCGAAACCCCCACGCACTACAGATTTAATTACGTTTCGAAACTATATATATAAAATTTAATCACTCTCTAGAATTGCGACTTTTATTTCTTGAAGGTGAAAAAAGTCTCATTTGAATTGGAAAAGGTTTAATTTCAGTTAGAAAAAGTTTCGTTACATTTGAAAAAAGTTTCATTTAATTTAATAATTTCATTCAACTCGAAAATTGTTTCATTTAATCCAAAAATGCTATATATAATATATGTTCAATGTTCTGATCGCTGGTCGAAAAGTTCAATCATATTTTTGCACTTAAATGCGTTTGTAAATTTATTGAAATTATTTTCAATAAATTTCAGTCTATTAGACGAAAAATCTTCTTCGTATATATAATATATAAATTTGAGAAACAGTTTTAATGTTTGGACTCGGCGAATATTATCCACAGATCTACCTTCTTAACCCCAAAGTCCTTCAATTAAAGCGCATCTCCATTGTATTCAGGGACAATATATTATATTATTATTGATGAGTGTATGTTGCTACCTTGGAATGACATTGTCGGTCTTCCTTCGGCGGAGGATCAATTTGTGAAATTAGATGAACTGATTAGCCACTTATTCAATGAATATCTACCTGTTAAAATTAAAAGCATTTGTGTATGTAATTATCCCTGGTTTTTCCGAGTAATTCGTTCTCTAATTGAGGAAAGGGAGATTTTATTTCGGCATCTGTTTATAAGTATGAAGTCTCAAATGTCCGTTTTACACAGAGAAGTTAAATAGATACTTTACTGAAGGGTTTTGCTCGAATCTCTCTATCTGTCAGCAACGGATTACATCATTGCTTTCGCTACGAGATCAAAGTGCAAATTGCTTCTCGTTCCACTGTATTCATTATGGGGACCTGTATCAAGCTGTATACTCTATTAATTCCCAGGCGACCGTTTTTGATGAAATGAATCCCCGTTTTGTTAAGCTGATATTCCCTTACATTTCCCCATATATTCTACACATTATGAATACCTGTCTAATGTCTTCTCATTTTCCTAACATTTGGAAAGAGACTAAGGTCCTTCAAATACCCAAAAAAGCTTCTCCGATTGATTTGGCAGACTATCGACCAATTAGAATTCTAAGCTTTTTTGGAAAAGTTTTAGAAAAAGTTATGAAAACTCAGATTATGAAACATATAGATTGTAATAAGCTCTTGACGAAAACTCTGTCTGGTTTTCGTGAAAAACACAGTTGCGAATCTGCTCTGCTCAAGGTTTCATCTGATTTGGGATTGGCTCTGGATCGACGAGGGCATACTACAAGAGAAATTTCTTGAGCAGCTGTTCAATACACCCTTATTCGCCAGTGTGTAAAAAACAACAGTGAACCACTACATCCTTATTCACCAGTGTGTAAAAAACAACGTGCCTGGTTATTGAAAAATGTAAACATTTCTACTTCACATAAAACAAGTATATTTCTCTTTGTCACACACATGCTCAATTTCCTTAGAGCTACATGCAATTCTTTCTTTCAAATATTATAATCATTTTTTTATTTTATTTTTTCAAATGATGTCCTATTCTCGTGGGTAATCTCTTTCTATCGATCAGCTGTTCAAGAAATTTCTCTTGTAGTGTGCCCTCGTCGCTCTGGATGTGTTGGTGCTTCTGGATGTCTCTAGAGCATTTGACAGTCCTGTAAACTTTTTTCAAATTTTTATTTTTCGCCGTCTTCCGTCAGGTTTATATCGCATTTCCTCTCGAACAGGTCTCAACAGGTAATGGTTGATGAGACTGCATCCTCGCTCATGCCATTATCCTGTGGAGTTCCGCAAGGATCAATTTTAAGATCTCTCCTGTTTAGCCAGATCATCCATTATTGGCAGTTCTTTGGACACACATCTCAAGCGAAAAGCCCTCGTGTTTCTGTATAATCTCATTCACAGGGGTGTGCCTGAGTATCTGTATAGCGGTATTCAATTCTTGCAAACTCAGAGAGAATGTATCATGCGAATTCCATGTTTCTATTCATCAACCTTTGAAGGATCTTACTTTATCCAGGTTGCTCGCCTATGGAACTCATAACCTACTAAAATTCGTCGCGTAACCTCTGTCAACGTATTTAAATACCTCATTAATAATTTCCCACTTTGATGACCGTAGTTTTTATGCCTTATCCAGTTGTGGTAAATTTGCTACTTTTGTTTGGTTTTTAATCTATCTTCTTCTGTGTTTTCAAATTTTTAAGTGGTAAACTATATTTTGCTATATATTTACCATTTACTTGAATAAACTCTTGTTCTTGCCTCTTTTCTTTAATTAAACTATAATCTTTAATTTGTATCTTCTCTTTTTTTTAAATAAGTTAGTAGTAGTAGTACTTAGATTACTGTTAAGTTTTCATTATTATTTTTTCTTTCTGGAATTTATAATAAATTGTACTTAAATATAAGACCATGAATCATGTGTACAATTTTTGAAATATATGTATATATGAATATGACCCATCATGGAATTTGAAGCTTATTTTCAGCGATGGTAAGAGTATCCCTGAATATAGATGGATCAAATTTTATTTTGGGGGAATGCTGCATCGGCGATAGCTGCAATTCTTTTATAAAATGTAGAAGTTGGGAAAATACCGCCATCATTTTAGCTTCCGAATGCTCCACCAAGGAAGCAAAAGTATAATTTGCATCACATATGTCTAGTAAAACTATACTATGTGCCTTTTTATACTCTACTCTCTACTGTGTTAGCCCGCAGTGGGTGGAAAATGTATTGTTTTATCAATTTACTCAAATTTCGCTATTTGCGACTTGTTGATGCGTCAAACCCAAGATTTGAAACCTGCCACCCAAAATCAATTGAGGTGTGTGATGGAATAATAAATAACAATTTTTGCTCTTTTTCTATTATGCCGGAGAATCAAGAAAATGCCTCCTTTTGTAAAGATAAACCTCTTCATGTCACTCCAAGATTTTTACTACAATTCAGTTTTGGGTCCTTCATTATGACATGTAAATATTGGAAAGATTCAAAGTCTTTAGTCGTCAATCTGGTAACTGAGAAGTTCTGGAACTTTTTTCTATGCACTTTCAAGCCTGAGAAGTTCTGGAACTATTCTTATGCACTTTCGAGCCTGAGAAGCTCTATGCTTGGATGTGTACGCAAAATATCCCAGAAAGTTGTCATTTAAAAAACCTGCGTTAACGATTTTTTGAAAATCTTTTTTCCATCAGTTGGTAGCAGTGTAGCACTGTACATAATTAATGTGCCCAACATGAGTATGATCTACCAAACACTTTGTTGACAGCATCTGGTTGAATCAGTCCACTTCAGTAGTTCATCAGAATTTGCCTTAGTTTTTGTGTCCCGACTCGCTACAAATATTAGAAAAGGCTTATGGTTAATCATTTTTAAAAAAAAACATAGACTTACGAGTGGTACAAATAGTTCAACAAGGGCTGAGACAGCGTCGAAGATATGTCTCATTGCGGATGATCTTCGACCTCTTCAACCGATGAAATCATCGATCATGTGAAAGAAATTATCGCCGATAATAGCCACGATAGCTTAAGAGAGATAGCTCGAATCGAACACTTACTTAATATCTCTCACGTGTCTGTTCTTTTAATTTTGGTTGATGTTTTGGTACGAGACGACTTCCTCCAAAATAACTAAATTTTTTTCAAGAACAGTACGCCAAGCATGTCTCTGTAAATTGCGTCAAACGCGTCATGAAACGCATCATAATTGGTGACGAGACATGGGTCTATGAGTGTGACATGCAAACAAGTCAATAGCCATCAGAATGAACTCGATTGAAGCCATAATACAAAAAGGATTTTACTGTACGTAAAATATCATGGATGTTTTCTTATCTTCCACAAAGACTTTGGTTGAAATTTAAAATTTTTCATTTTACTCCTGAAGGGTTGAAGTCTTCTGGAATGTATTTCTTTCTGTTATTTCAGATAATTAATAATTTTTATAGTAAATGGCGGTATCGCTTACCCTTTATAATTGAAAAAATAGGAGCCATCTTTAGCTTTAGCTACGAATATCAAATGCCTTCCATTTTTTTTAGGACTTTGTATTTGAATTTTCGGATTTTTTTCTCATACCGTAGCCATAATGTAATGAGTTGGAAGATAATGTTCGTCCAAAAATTTAACGATTTTTCTTACTCAGACCCATAATGAGTATAAGGCCAACATACTTTTTATGATATGGTCTTATGCTTTCCAGGGGTGTCTTCATGGAACTTTCCTAAATTCTTTGTGGAGAGAGACTCCAGAAGTTCTTCCGCCAACCGTCCAATAGGTACTAGAAATTAACTTATGATGCTCGCCATGTATGAATACTTTGTGTACTGTCACTGATATAGGGTACCAGCCACATACACGTAGAAATCTGCAGTTTCATTTGCTTAACTAATTTCCGCAATAATAAAGAAAACCTCTCTAATAAGTTTCTATTGATTCCTGTAATATTCGAAAAAAAATTTAGGATTTTGAAAGAACCTTCGGGAAGTAATACCGTCATTTGTGTTTCTGCCACCTTATTTTGGAATGTCTAGTATCACATTAGTGTCTGACCTAAATCTGTCGAATATCGTTTTCTTCCTTCCTTTCCTTCCTAGCAGCAGAATTTTCTGTATCGGCTTTCCATTTTCTTATGTCGAGAATTTATTCAAAGAAACGTATGTGAACATGTTGTGTTGATAACCCCTGTGCAAATGTTTGAGTATCACACATTTTCTTGCTCTTACATCTTTAAGATTATTCATATCTTTTACTTTTACTTTACAAATGTAGCACAATTCTGTGCATTTGTTAGACGACAAAACGCTACTGACTGAAATTGTGTTTGATTTCAACGTCTAACCTTTGTACTTAATTTTTGTATTCCGAACTTCAGCTATTCGTTTTTTTATGTAATTCGTGTAAAATTTTTTGATTAGTTTCTTTCACAAATCTAAGCCTAATACGTTTGCAATATGTTGTTTAGGGTTTTGTACGAAAATGATTTATTTGTTGGCAGTCTTTCTGAAAATATGTTTATATCTACTAAACAACTACACTG